>ML661322.1:7221745-7419992 GCA_007570785.1 Antilocapra americana
GGGGGGGGGGGGGGGGGGGGGGGGGGGGGGGGGGGGGGGGGGTAGAGTGAAGGGACTGGAGGAAAGAGGAGGAGGAGGCCAAGCTGAGAAACTAGAGAGGAGGCAGGAGGGGAGATGAGACGGAGGTGGGACAGAGAGGGGAGGAGATGGGAGGGGGGCTGGGAGAGGGTGGGGCTTGCTCCCTGGCTCACCCTCCTTGATCCTTTGACCTGCTGTTTCAGAAAGTGGGTTGAGCTTCTGGAAGGGATCCCTCTGCGGGTTTTGTTGTTGTTTTAGTTTGGGTTTTTTTTGTTGTTTTGGGGAGGGCAGGTTGGAACAGAAGGGGAATAAAGACAGGGAAGAAAAAGACTGGCTGAGTGAGATGTGAGCTAGGGACTCATGGGGTGACCCCCAGAGACCCAGCCCCACAGCCAGGACCCCACAGTCCTCCTGGGACCCTGGGAGAAGACGGCCTCCAAGTTCCTCTCAGTGCCCCCCCATCTCTAATGTGGGGACCGGCCCTGGGGAGCTGGGAGCAGCAGCTGCACAGCCCTCCAGCCTCTCTTCAGTCTCCCTTCTTTGACTCTGAGAGGGAAAGCCAGTCTGGTCCAGGGAAGAAGAGCCCCGTGTGGCCAGGAGTGCTGAGTTCCAGGCCAGAGATAGCCCCAGCCATTTTGAGTTTCTTGGGGCCCCAATAGGGAGCTTTCACCCTTCTTACACTGTGAGGGACCTCAGCCGGATGGGGAGGAAGCCCCCTCCTCCCCCAGGAACCCCCAATAATGGAAGAAGACTGCCCAGCAGAGCCTGATCCCTGGGGCTGTGGGCAACCAGGGGTGGGAGTCCAGGCGGGCAGGAGGGTCTCACCTGCCTCCTCCCAGCCCAGCCAGCTGCCTCCTCCTCGTAGCATCCCACCACCTGCCCCCTCACAGCAGCTGGCTGGGTGGAGTAGGGCTGCACGCAATCCCCCACTGTGTGTCCGGGACCGAACTCCTCCACCTCAGGTGGGAGCTGTGCCTGACTATTAAGTGTGGTCATTAAATTAAAGTTAGAGATTGAAATGATTCATGAATAACTCATAATGGGTTGTTGGGAAGTTCCTTCAGCTCTCGGGGAGCTATGGTTTGCTCTGTTGTTAAACCGTAATTGTTATTATTAATTGTCTTCTTAATAACAATCTGACATTAATTCAAGATAATAACTGCACAGTTCAACCTGGTGCTCTGCGCATTACTGGGAGACGGCCACCTCCCGAGCTGGATGGACTGGCTGAGCAGGAGCAGACGGAGGGAAGGGCAAGGCCCAGGCCTCTGTGACCCCAGGAAAGGGGGCCCTGAGAGTGTAGCTACCTGGAGTCAAGGTCGTGGGATAATGGGGGCCTCCCTAGCCCTGGTAAAGACATGCACTCCAGGGACTCCCTGGTGGTCCAGTGAAGACTCTGTGCTTCCACTTCAGGGGCCACGGGTTTGATCCCTGGTCAGGGAACTAAGATCCCATGTGCCGCACCGTGGCCAAATTTAAAAAGGCATGTACCCCCAAACAGGCCTGAACTACAGTAGGAAGCGCCTGCTGAGAACTTGTGTGTTTTTAAAAAATTTTAACCCTAATAAGAGTAAACCAGGGAAAGCTCTGATTTTCTCTCCTTACGCAGCTGTAAGGAGAGCCCCCAGCCTCACACATGGGTTTCTCTACCACACATAGAGCAGGCTGTCTGCTGCACCAGGACAGTGATCACCGCCCCAGGGCCAGACCCAAGATACCCATCAGTCAACTGGCCAATGAAAGAAGTCAGCATAGCTGTCCTCCCATCACCCCCACCAACCCCTGGTCCCATAAAAGCAGTGCTGAGACAGCCCAGGTCCCCAGGGAGCAGAGCCAGGGTGGGAGACAGAGGGTGTGGAGGAACATGAGTAAGTACCAGCCTGGGAGAGGACTGAAGGGCTTTCGGGAGAGAGGGGCACTATGAGGGAACCCACTCTGGGGACAGGAGTCAGGACAGGGGAACTGGGAGAGCTGTTCGAGCAGGAGGGTGGGCAGTCGAGACCACGCCTATCACCTCTCCATCAGCGTCTTGTCTGGAAATCAGGCTTCCTGATCCCCGTGCATGTTTGTACACGTGTGTGCAGGTGTGCACGCCTGAATGGGCACACACCACTAGACCTTGGCCTCTTGAGTCACGGGCTTGGCCTCCTTTCCCAGTGTGGTCTAGGACTAGACCCCCGAGGGAGCTCAGAGCAGGACAGCCAAGCTGCCCAGGGACTGGCAGCTGGGTTAGCCATTGCCTGGCCAGCCACGAGGGCAGACCCACTGAAGAGTCAACCCACCTCCCTCCAGAATAACCCATCAGTCAAGTGCTGCTAGCTGCCTGGTGACCCACAGCCCGGAGCTCACCGCCCCACCACCCATTCCTTCCCGAGCCCCAGAAGTAACCCCACTGTGAAGGCTCCCCCAAGGGACCCCCTGGGGCCTGCCCCACCCCACCCCTCGCCAGGCCTTATCTTCCAGCGGCTGGGACTTGTCCTGCCCCCCAGGCAGGAGGTCCACACCAGCCCCAGCACCTGTGTTGCAGGTGGGCCAAGCGGGGCCAGATCATCAAGGAAGCCTCGGGGGAGGTGTACCGGACCACCGTGGACTACACGTACTTCTCGGAGCCCGTCTCCTGCGAGGTGACCAACGCCCTGGGCAGCACCAACATCAGTCGCACGGTCGACGTCTACTGTGAGTGGCTCGGGCCTTCCCTGGCTGGCGGGCTCTGGCTGGTCTCAGCTTTCGGCTGGAGGAACCATCGTGAGCTCATTGCACACGGCATGAGGATGCCTCGCAAGCTCAGAATCCATGCCCTTTACAGAAAACGTCTCCACGTACTGTCTTGTGTTTATCTTGACCCTCATGCTCTCCCAGAGAGGGGACTTTCCTGGTGTCCAGTGGTTAGGACTCTGTGCTTTCAATGCAGAGGGCAAAGGTTCCATCTCTGGTTGGGGAACTAAGATCCTACAAACCGTGCAGCACGGCCAGAAAAAAAAAATCTGTTAAATCTATTTTTTAAAACAATCATCACCTAGGGAGGCTAGAATTCTTATTCCCAACACCCAGATGAGGGGACGGAGGCCCGAGGTCACACAGCAAATGAGCAGCAGAATGAGGACCGAGTTGGGTCAGCCTTCCATCAGGGGCTCCCCCTCCTCGCTGCTAGCTAGGCAGGGACCCTCAGGGAGCCAGCTCTTGGCTGTGTTCACAGTGTTGACCATCAGCTCATCCAAAGCCCTGTACAGATTCAGAAGCACTCTTACAAACTTTATTCCTGACCCCCTCACCCCCACTGGCCTCAGCAGGAAGTGCGATGACTCCCTGTTTGCATCAAGGGACTCTTTCGGGGCTCCTGACCCTGGTTTCCCAGCTGCTCCCTGAAGGCAGCTCTCTGCACACACTCCTGTCACTGCCCCTGAAATCTCACTGCTGCACCTGCTCTGGGGACCCAGGCTCCGTCTGCAGGGGCTTCTGGTTGGGGCAGGTGGGGGGCGGGGGGAGGAGTCTCCACTAAGGGGGGCGCGTGTGGGGAAAGGACTTGAAGGTCTCCCCTTCAGTGATTGAAAAGGAGGTGGGGCGGGGCCGGAATAGAGGGTAATGGGGGAAGGTGACCCCGCACAGGAAGCCCGGTGTCCCTCACTCCTCATCGCCCAGCCCTGCGGTGGCCCCAGGAGCCAGGCTAGATGACTGGGAAACTTGGCTCCGGGTCACCTGCTGAGGCCTGAAGGAGAAGGGCGGTTGACTTGAAGGCAGACAGAGATTATGGGGTGGGAGGCAGGCCCCTCCGCCCACACCCTGGGGCCAGGGTGGGGCCTCCTGGGGTCAGGACAGAGGGAAGGGGATGGGAGAGCGCTAGGGGGCAAATCCAGGCAGAAATGGGGCCAGAGCAGCCTTTTCTGGGCCTGGAGCTGCCTACTTCCACGGTGGGCCCCAGGAAGGCTGGCTAGGGGGAGGGGGTTCCTCCTGTTTAGCTCCCAGACCAGGCCCGGACAGGTAGAGGACTGACATGTAAGGGCCTGGGCTGGCGTGGATGGTGGGGCCAGCACAATGGGGGAGAGGAGGGGCACAGGAGGAGCCCGCACCCCACCCACCGGAGCCCCGTCTCCTCCCTCCTCCCATGGCAGTTGGGCCCAGGATGACCACAGAGCCCCAGTCCCTGCTCGTAGACCTGGGCTCGGATGCCATCTTCAGCTGCGCCTGGACAGGCAACCCATCCCTGACCATCGTCTGGATGAAGCGGGGTTCGGGCGTGGTGAGTCCACAGCTAGGACCACAGAGAGCCTGGCAGGGGTGGGGGGACCTCAGGCCAGAGGGAACTGCCTCCCGGGGTTCCTCTCACTCATACACTGGAGATGAGAGCCTCCTATGTGAACTGCAAGAAGAGGGGCCCTAGAAAGGGGAGAGGGAGCCCCAGGTACCCACATCTACCCCGCTTAGCCCTAAACACGTTCAGCCAGTGCAGTTTTGCCCTATTGTGAACCTATGAGAAAAACAGGTGATCACCAAGATGCTGGGGGTGAAAAGTACCTAGAAAGGTTTTTCAGCTTTCCCCTAATAGTCATTACCTTCAGCTTTGCGGTTAAGCCTGGCTTTCTCCCTGCTTTTTCCTCTTTTAAAGTCTATGTGTTCTTTAGAGGAGGAAATGGCAACCCACTTCAGTATTCTTGCCTGGAAAGCCCCATGGACAGAGGAGCCTGATGGGGTACAGTCCATGGAGTCACAAGAGCTGGACATGACTGAGCAACAAAAGTACCAAGAGTTTCAGACCTCCCTCCTCCCAGGAGGACCAGTGAGAGCCTCAAGCAGGAAAGCAGGGGCGAAAGTGACCTCTGTGTCCCCTAGTGTGTGCTGGACACTACACTGTTCTCCGAGTGTCACTGGCCCATTATAGGGATAAGGAAAGGGCCTCAGAGAAGAGAACTAGAGCCCAAAGCCACACAAGTAGGCACCTCTGAAGCCAGGATCTCAACACAGACATCAACTGCCAAAGCCTATTTCCTTTTCATCCCTCCAAAAGTTATCGTGTTAGTCTCTAAGTCATGTCCAACTCTTTGTGACCTCAAGGATTGTAGCCCAGCCAGGCTTCTCTGTCCATGATCCCAGATGCTCTAGGCAAGAATACTGGAGTGGGTTGCCATTTCCTCCTGCAGGGGATGGATATTCCCGACTCAGGGATCAAACCCGGGTTTCCTGTATTGCAGGCCGATTCTTTAGCGCCTGAGCCACCAGGGAAGCCCCAAACCTCATCCCAAAGGGACACTGAAATGACTCAGGACAGACAGATCCAGGACCCTCACAGAAGCTCATCTTCAGGATAGTCCTCTCTCACTGTAGCCTCCCCCTGCACCCACCGCTTAGGGCTGCAGCGTCTTCAGCCTCACAGGGTCCTCTGTGCTGGGGTTCCCCACATAGGCCAGTCCACCTGGCACGCTGTATAATAAGACATTCTGCCCCCTCCCCTACCTGGTGGTTGTTAACAGAGATGCTGCAGACCTTGCCCCGCCCCGGCCCCTGCCCGCCTCTCAACCCTTCTGGTTCAGAGACAGAGCCCAGCCCTACTCTCGCCATCTGACCCTTTCCACTTCTCCTAGGTCCTGAGCAATGAGAAGACCCTCACCCTCAAAGCCGTTCGCCAGGAGGATGCAGGGAAATATGTGTGCCGAGCCGTGGTGCCCCGGGTGGGGGCTGGCGAGCGAGAGGTGACCCTGACTGTCAACGGTAAGACCCTACTCATGCCAGGGCGGGGCTAGCGGGCCAAGAGGGTCCCAGGCATTGCTCTGAGGGGTCGATGTTGGTTCTGGTTCTTTAGTGTCCCATCCACCTCTTCAAGTCCTCGTCAGAACCCAGCCCTGACGTGAGCAGGGACCCAGGTGGTTTCCCGGTCACCTCCCTCCCGTGTGCCCCTTCCACGAGACCTCAGCCCTAAGGGTGATGGCTGGTGGATTGTTTTCCTGTCCAGGTAAAAGAGTCAAAGGATCACTAGGCAACCAACATAGATCCCATATCCATCCTTTGACCTTGATCTTGGCGCTGGCGGGCATTTTCGAGACCATCTCTGCAACTCCTGGTCTACCTCTTCCCTTTCCATTAGAACCGCCCAGCCAGGAAGACCCACCACCATCCCCACAGGGCCAAGATCAAGGGGTCCTGTGAGGGCAGGGAATTGGTCTTATTATCTATAATAAGGTCACCGCAGAGCAGGAGAGAACATAATGTGAGTTCCCAGAGAGCCGTCACGTGACATGTTAAGGCTGCAGGGCCTGGATCACGGGATGTAGAAAGTCACAGAGAAGCAGGGACCTAGCTCAGATCAGACCTGAGAAGGCTGGAACAGTGGGACAGAAATTCAGTGTTCCTGCCGTCTTATGTGCTCAGGCCATGCCAGCAGCCAGCTCTGCTGGTCTAAGGGCGTGAGGACGCTAAGGGCACCCAGACTCCCACGTTTCCAGTCAGCTTCGCTCTGCTGGGTTTCTTTTCTGTGTGAGAGCCCCATGCTCCCACTCCCACATAGTCCGCCTCTGATTGAAGCCCTGAGGCTCTGAGCCCCAGCAAGAACCGAGCCACCGACCCAACTCTGTAGGGCTGCTGCAGACCAGGGCCCAGGCGAGGGGCTGAGCCAAGACCCCGAAGTCAGCCCAAGTGGCTTCATCTTGACCCAGGAAGCTGCCCACTGACAGACTCATCTGGCCTCCCCCTTGCTAGAAACTAAAACCAGCTTGGCGCTTCCTCACCTCACCCTGCCCCCGCCCCGTCTGCTGCTGTCCCCGATATCCAGCCTCTTTCTTCTCCTCCCTTCTCCCCAGCCCCAGAGAGAGGGTGAATCCGCTCAGACCCCAGAGCCATCTGTCCCGGGCAGAACCCGGTCTCGGGAGCCTTCCTGCCTTTCCTACGTGTCCCCAGGATGCCACCAATAAATTGGCACTGCAGGGCTAAAAATAACAGCATCTGATCGCGCCTCCATATATCCATGGCAACATGGGCTGCAGCCTTTTCCTGCCGGCTCCGGTGTCTGACACTCGGCTCCTTGGGCAGCAGGCTCTGGTGAAGTCAGTGGCCTCCCCTCTGCCCCCTCTGGGAGGCGTCAGGGAGTCGTGCTGGCCCGCGACTGCAGCCAGCTCTGCTCCGATGGCCCTGTGGCCAGTCCAGCTGGGGACCTTCAGACTCACACATGGCCCCGCAAGCCTGAAGCTTTTCAAGGAGCATCCTCGTGTCTGGGGGAAGCATGGTCAATACGGGAGGGACTGAAATGCGTGTCACTTAAGACTTTCAAGCATTTTCCAATGGGCATCAAAGCGGTTTCTCGAAGAGGGAACACACACCTCAGAGGGACATTCCTCTCGGATGGGACACCCCAGCCTGGGCCCTGAGGTCTCTCCAGGGTGTAATCTGTACCCTCCAGCGTCCTTCTTTCCAACCCCCTCCTCTGCCTCCAACCCTTTGGCACAGGCTCCCCTTGGCCGCCAGGAAGGGAAACACCCAAGAGACTGAAGTGAAGCAAGGAGGCAGGGGGATAAACGAACTGGCCTGCAGAGAGGACCCTGCCAGCCCACACTGGAGTAGACTTGGGAATGAACTTATCTGTATTTGTGTCTGGAGAACAGGTGGAGGGATGGTGAAGACCTCTGGGCAGGGCCTGGACCCAAGGGACCCACGCTACCAGCAAACCCCAAATGAGTTGAGGTTCTCGTCCAAAGGCACCCAGGCCGGGGGGATTACTGCTGGCCATCGCCCTAAGGGGAATGAACTAGGCTAGATTGGGCTCAAACCTGGGATTTGCAGAAACGGGGTAGAAAGCACACTACTGCTGCGTTCTGATTCCCCTAACCCTGTCTACCCTCACCCGGATTTCTATTTTCTTATAAGGAGCCCTTATATGTGTATGCATTTTGCTGTTGTTCAGTCGCTCAGTCATGTCTGACTCTTTGCAACCCCATGGACCGCAGCAGTCAGGCTTCCCTGTCCTTCACCATCTCCTGGAGTTTGTTCAAACTCATGTCCGTTGAGTCAGTGATGCCGTCCAACCATCTCATCCTCTGTCACCTCCTTCTTCTCCTGCCCTCAATCCTTCCCAGCATCAGGGTCTTTCCTGGTCACTTTTAGAACAGCTGAGACACCCCACCCTCACCCCCACCAGGGAAATCTTAGTTCCTGGGAAGTGAAGGGGGAGAGGTTTTATGGGATCATCCCTTTCCGCCCAGCAGCATGCCTGCCTTTCAAAAGCCAAAGGCTTCTTGGAGCTAAGGGATCTAAGAGAGAAACCTCTGAGAGTGGGAGCCCTTATCATGAGGGTGCCTCCCCTACACCCAACACCAAGCCATATCCCAGCCTAGACGCAATAGGAGTCACCCTGGCGATTCCCAGGACGTTTCTCCCCTTGGCTGAGAGCTACTCGAAGAAATGCAAATCTGCTTTAATTCAGGTGGCTAATATGCAGCAAGTATGTTTGCAGCAGTTTTTGTTTTGTTCCCAGCATAAATCTGTCCCTGTCCTCTAGGTCCCTTGCTTTAGCTCTCTTTCCTGCTACCTATGCCTCAGACTTTACCCCAGGGATTGGGAAGAGGGCACAAGGGTTTCTGCCCCTGCATCCCTCGCCTCAACCACCCAGCCCAGCCAGGAGCCCGAGTCTCCTCCGTCCCAGTGTCACTGCCAGGTGAGCATCATGCAGGGGAGACTTGGGTTAACAAACAGGCAGAAATGGACGGGAAGCACTGCCAGATTCCTGGTGGACCCTCCAGGCTGTCTGATGTGGTAAATGAGCCAGGTGTCCCCGGGGACATCCATGATCATGACCCGTAGACCCACGCACACCTGGGCCGGATGTGATAACGTCAAGGTCAGCTTTGGAGCCAGGGTCCCAACCTGGGCTGCTGGCTCCTCCCACATGGAGGCGGACAAGATGATGAACTAAGGGATCTCCTGAGACACCTGTGAGATGAGGGCTGTGAACGCATCCAGCCCAGTCCATCTATGTGGGGTGATTCCCCACTTGGGGGAGGAACACCTTTTATTTCCCTTCTTGCCTGGTTTGCCTGTCCGGCCAAGGACACTGATTTGTTAGGCAAGCACGCCCTCTACTGGGGACATGAGGGAATGGTTTGAAATCCAACAGCTGACTAAGGCGGAGGTGACTTCAGTTTGCCAACAAAGGTCATAGTCAAAGCTAAGGTTTTTCCAGTAGTCTTGTATGAATGTGAGAGTTGGACTGTAAAGAAAGCTGAGCGCTGAAGAATTGATGCTTTTGAACTGTTGTGTTGGAGAAGACTCTTGAGAGTCCCTTGGACTGCCAGGAGATCCAACCAATCATTCCTAAAGGAAATCAGTCCTGACTATTCATTGAAAGGACTGATGCTGAAGCTGAAACTCCAATGCTTTGGCCACCTGATGCGAAGAAATGACTCATTGGAAAAGACCCTGCTGCTGGGAAAGATTGAAGGCAGGAGGAGAAGGGGACAACAGAGAATGAGATGGTTGGATGGCATCACCAACTCAATGGATATGAGTTTGAGGAAGCTCCAGGAGTTGGTGATGGACAGGGAGGCCTGGCATGCTGCAGTCTATGGGATCACAAAGAGTCAGACATGACTGAGCGACTGAACTGTATGGACTTTAGTTATGGGAGGTGACATTACCTACCTTCCTGCCTTCCTGCCTTCCTTCCTTCTGACACCTCCCCCACTCCCTTCTCAGGTTTACCGCCTCCTTCATAAAGCTTTCCCCACCTACCAGGTAGATTTCTCTCTCCTGTGAGGTCAGTTAGCACTTTGCCTGGTATTAACCTCACCTCCTTCTATCACCACCACCATCTTCTATTACAGCTCTTCGTGTCTCTGGGAACCCTGATTTAGAGGCATTTGCTCACTCATCTTCCCCTGAAAGGTTTATGACTGACGCCTCCTTTATCTCTGAAGACCCTGCTAAATGTTTGCTGAATGACTGAATGGGTGTATAAACTTCTGAATTTGCCGCGAGAGGTCTTGCCAGGGGCCCGCCCCTCCCGAATCTCTGATATGATGCTGTCTCCCCAACAGGACCCCCCATCATCTCCAGCACCCAAACCCAACATGCCCTGCATGGGGAGAAGGGCCAGATCAAGTGCTTCATCCGGAGCACGCCACCTCCCGACCGCATCGTGAGTGCCTGGGGGCAGGCTTGGGGGGGCTGGGCAGTGAGCAAGGGGTACAACCACCCCCCCCACACACACACTGACAGTCTGGTGGGTCATCTCTGCCCGCAGCTGCTCAGCCATCTGGCTGGTCAGTCTCAGCTCTGCTCTCCCTTTCTTATTGGGGAAAACTATTCCTTGGGAAAGCATCACGAAGACAAAAATCACGGGCAATTTCCTTTCTCAGGATGGGGTGTGCTCCTCGCCCTCCCGTGGGTGTGTTTAACTCAGCTCTGCCTCTCAACTGTGCCTCTGACTGCCTTCTGCATCCTGGGGGCAGAGGGAAAAGAGAGCAACAGAGGGAAAAGATAAATCATCTCTTCCCTTTCCTGGGTTCAAGGCCAGCGGTTAGCAAAGTCGTAAACAGGAAGTTATAGTTGGCAGACCCCTCTCTGCACGTCCGGAGGCCTCCCCTGCTTGGCTGTCCATGGAGGATGCTGCCCCATTTATCAAGTTTTCCCTGCAAAAGCATCACTCCATTCTCCCTGCCCTCTTCGTTCAAACCCTGCTCCCTGCAGGGCAGTGAGGCTGAGGCAGCCCCACTAGCTCACTCCTGGCCCCCCTGAGTATTTGCCTTGTAAAAGTGGGGTCTTCAGCCAAGTTCAGCTGAAACTGGTGGGAGCTGGGGCAGAAAAAAAAAAAAGAGAGAGGCAAGCTGCAGGGCCCGGGTGGTCCTGCTGGAAGACTCAAGTTCACAGGGCAGCTTTACCTTCCCCAGGGACGGCGGTGCCCGAGTTGGGGTCCAGGGCACATGCCCGACAACTAAGGTGCCCTCCTGTAGATGAAGACATTGTTACAGTCACACACTTCCTCTGGGGTTGAGCTCATTCACTGTCTGAGTCACACAAAAATGGCAAGAGTTCATGCATAAGACTAATATCTATGTTTCTCTGTTCCTTTTGTTTTTAAAGTACAAGTGTAATTGCATTTCATTGTCAATGGAACGTTATCAACACCATCCCACTGTAGATAATATCCAGTCCACCCCTGAGCATGTTCACACAGTCTTTGTCTTCATGGAGATGGGACTCGAGGCCAGGGGTTCTCAACTGGGAGAGTTCTGCCCCCAGGAAACATTTGGTGACAGTGTC
Organism: Antilocapra americana; assembly: GCA_007570785.1. Taxonomy (NCBI): domain Eukaryota; kingdom Metazoa; phylum Chordata; class Mammalia; order Artiodactyla; family Antilocapridae; genus Antilocapra; species Antilocapra americana. The sequence goes on from ML661322.1 coordinate 7,233,002, forward strand.
GGATGCGGTTAAACACCCCCACGGAGCCCAGGGCACCCCCTACAACCAGGAGTGACCTGGAAGCGGCTCGGGGCTCATCAACCCCACCCCCTAGCACTCATTCTGTTGCCGAATGCTGCAACAAGAAGGGTGGGATACAGTGTACCTGAAATGGGTCTGAGAATCAGTAAACCATCACCATCCTAAACCAAGCTAGATGAAGATTCTCTCAGAGCATAACCTTTGTACAAACAGACATACAGAGTAATAAAACCAGGTTCAATCAGCCTGGGGCTGGTCTTCGCCACCTGTCAGGGGCACCATCTGAAGGAGGGGCTCCCATCACTACCCCAGGGCCCTCTGCTCACCCAGGGAAAATGTTCCAACCAGACCCACCTAGGGACTCTTGTCGATGGACACAGCTCTGAGGTGGCCCAGCCTCTATGTGTGCACGTGTGTGTGTGTGTGTGTGTGTGTGTGTGTGCGCGCGCGCGCGCGCACGCTTTGTGTGGGGTGGAGGTGTATCCATGTTGTGATGTGTGTGTGTGGTGTGTGTATCCGTGTTGTGATGTGGGGGGTGGGGGTGTGTATCCGTGTTGTGATGTGTGTGCATGCCGTGCTGTGTGCACACGTATTGTGATTTGTGCTATGTAGCAGTGATTATGACTGGACCTGGCCTCATTCACCTGGGGGCAGGGAGGCCGCCGGGTGGTCCTGAGAGGTGGTCCTGGGGGTTGATCCTGAGGGGTGACCTCCTTGACTCTTTACACCTGGACAGGCCTGGTCCTGGAAGGAGAATGTGCTGGAATCGGGCACATCGGGCCGCTACACAGTGGAGACGGTCAGCACAGAGGAGGGTGTCATCTCCACACTGACCATCAGCAACATTGTGAGGGCTGACTTCCAGACCATCTACAACTGCACCGCCTGGAACAGCTTCGGCTCCGACACAGAGATCATCCGGCTCAAGGAGCAAGGTGGGGCAGCCAGGACTGCCAGGATCATGGGCCACGGCTGCTCCCTGTGAGGGCAGGGCCCCATGCAAGGTCCTCCAGGGTGCCCCTGCTAAGCTGAGGGAGGACCCTTGCACTGTCCAGTCCCTGATATGCAGGGGGCCGGACTGAGCCGTCTTTGGCTCCCTGGGGGACACAGGAGACATATGGACCACTGTGCTGGGAAGGAAATGCCAGGCGGTGCTCAGGCTCAGAGAGGGGAGCCTCAGAAGGGCGTGGAGGGTATTCCAGAGAAGCCAGGCAGGCAGTCTGCCAGCAGCACTCCAGGTCCTGCGGTTGGCTGCAGGTCTTGCCCCTTTTCCAGGGGGTTGGTCCAGGGCAGACAGGACGGTCCAGGGGGTCTTGGCCCTGGCAGTCCCTGATCCCTCCAAGATGAAGGCCCACCCACAGGCTGCCAGGTGGTCTCAGCTGGGCCCCGGGGGCCTCAGGGCTACTCTGTGGATCATGCACTGTTCCCAACACCTCCTCCCTAATAGGTGCTGCTTTGCATAATGCTTTGCCCACATAATTTGCATAATATCATCCACACATCATCCCAAGCCTCCCAGTCCCCTGTGCCTTACCCTCCGTGTCTTCCCCCTCAGTGCCCCCACTCCTGTGCCCTCCCCTTAGTGTTCGCACCCCCACCTCCTGTCTCTCTCTCTCTCTAGCCCCGCTCCCCTGGAGCCTCTAAGTCAATCTGAACCAACTCCAAGTTCAGGTTGGCTAGTCCAGATCTGTGGGGTGTCCCAGACCATGATGCAGGAGGGAGCACCCCCACCCCCATCCCTCTGACCCTCCAGATGGCTGCCCTCCCCATCCCCCCACCCCCAATCCCGTCCCACCCTGGCCAGCCAGGCCCTGGCTGTGGACGCTTGCTTTATTTCCAAACAGGTTCGGAAATGAAGTCGGGAGCCGGGCTGGAAGCAGGTACGAAGGAGACATGAGATTCCCGGGATGGGGAAGGGACTGCTGGGCTAGCGGGGGAGGGAGCCCAAAGCGGGGGAGGGAGGCCGAGGCAGGCCGCTAACTTCTCTGCCCTCCCCCCCATCTTGTGGGTGTAGTGCACTCAGAGCAGCAGGGCGAGGTCCCCAAGCAGGGTGGGTCTAGGGACCCCTGAGACCTGTCTCCTCTGTGGCTGCCGCCCGCAGGCTCCCTGCATTCCACATACCAGCTCCTGCTCCTCCCTGTCCTCCCTCCCTTTTGGAAGCCCTGGCTCCTCCCCTCTGGGGTCAGCTCCTCCCCTCTGGGGTCAGCTGGCCCTGCGGGACTCCTCCCGCTTCTCACCATCACCACCAGCTTGGCCATCACTTCTAGGACACCAGGGCTGCCCCGCCCTGCTGTGACCCACACAATCCATGCTGACTTCACACTTTCCGATGGCTGACTCCTAACACCACTCCTCCATTCCCCATGGAACTGTCACCTCACCACCAGACCGCTGGGCGCTGCCTCCGTCCCCAGGGACTCGGCAGCCAAGGGGTCACCAGGCTTCCTGGGTTGAGTTGCTCTGTCTTGGGACCCCCTCAAGAGGAGAAACCCCCACTCCCGGGGAGAAATCCAGAAAAGAGAATCAGGACTTTGCAAGCCAGACCCCACAGTGTTGACAAAGGCCCTGATGAAGATGTGGGATGCTCTGCCCTCATCCCACAGCTGCTCTGTGGGATGTTCTCCCACCACACTGGCCCAGGAGCCAGGACTGGTCAGTTCCTTCCACAAGCTCCTGGTGGGTCCCACGCACACCCTCCTCTCCGGGCAGACAGCTACCTTAAAAGCATCAGTCCCTACACAGGCCACTCAAGGGGGCAACACAGACTCCTGTGTTACCCCTGTCTCCATCTCTCCTGGGTCTGCACACTCCTCTGAGCTCCCTGATACCTTCCTTGTTGGCTGAGACTCCTGGGGTGGAAAGAAGACTCAGTCCCTCTCCAGGGGCATCCCAGAGAGCCCTGTCTAGAGAGGGACACTCTGTACAGGTGACCGAGCAAGGAGGAAACATGCATAGGCCTTTATGGAGGGAATGCCACCTCTGAGTGCCTGGCCACATGGGACCCTCTCCCTCTGCCCCTGTCCCCCCGATTAAGACAGTTCTCCAGATAAGATGGTTACATACCCACACCCCACCTAGCTGTTAATGACTTAAGGAAATGTGGCCTCAAGGACGCCAGAGGCCGAGACCACTTTCCTGGTTCTTGGGTTTCGCGAACATTGAGGCCCAGGGAGGTTAAGGACCCTTCCACCTTCATCCTTTGCTCTGGGCTCAGCTGAAATAAGACCAGAGTTTTTCAAGGACTCTTAGACTTCCTAGGAACCTAGGAGAAACTTAAGTCCAACCAAATCCATCAAATTCAAAAGCATTGCACCAACGAATTTCCAAAGCAGTTTTCCTTTCCGCGAAGAATTGAAACCTGAGACGGAACCATCTCACTGTCAGAACCAGCTCATGGGGCTGGCTGAAGTCAAGTCCGATGTCTCGCTCCTGACTCAATGAGACAAGGCCCACACCTCCTGTTTGTTGCCTCCCCTGCCGCCCCTGCAGGGATCTTAGCCACCACTAGGCAGGTGATGAATGAGCCAGCGTGCAAGTCCTGGGCTGGAAGGGAAATCCCAGAGTGACAGCCGATACTGCCCACCGCTGGGGCACCCGCTCCTGGGGGAGGGACCCCTGCTTCTCCCGCCAGCCTCTCCAGGGGCTGTGGTCTGCCAGGTTCCTCCTCTTTTCCTCTCTTTAAAGAAAACAGCAGTGAGAGGTGAGAGGCCAACTCCAGTTGAAAACAGATACCTGGAGTCCCAGTCATCTACCCTGAGAACATGTGCTGGGTGAGGACCTTGAAAGTCCTCTAAAAGGGACTTTGCTCTCATTGCATCTTCTGTGGTCCACCTTCCCACACAGACACAGGGGCAAAGGCTTGGATAGTTTCGGGTACCAGCCCGTGCGAGCCTCTACCTGCCTGCATTCATCTTTATAAAGCCCAAGGGCTTCCCCTGGTGGCTCAATGGTAAAGAACCCATCTGCAATTCAGGAGATGCTGGTTCCATCCCTGAGTCGGGAAGATCCCTGGAGGAGGAAATGGCAATCCACTCCAGTATTCTTGCCTGGAGAATCCCATGGACAGAGGAGCCTGGCAGGCTACAGTGCACAGGGATGCAACAAAAACCCCAACCCTCTCCCACCCTCGAAGCAGGCGCTGTTACCATCCCAGTTTACAGATGAGAAAGGAGAGGTAAAGTTGGTTGTTCTGGGCCATACAAAGGCTGTGAGAGTGGAGGATGCCATGTGACGCAGTGTGTGGAGCTGGGCAGAATGAGGAGGGCGGTTAAGGGGAGACCGGGGTTTGCGCTGGATCTACTGCATCTGTGTATCCGTAACCAAATCACTTGACTTCTCTGGGCATCTGGGTGTCCAACTGTAAAGGGGAAGCTTGGACTCTGTGAGCCCTAAGCTGTCCCTCCCCCGCATTCCTTAGTTTATCACCCCATGGGCACTTCAGGGCCCCACATCTTATGCCCAGGCCCCCTCTGCCACCACAGAAAGGTCCCGGCCGTCTGGAAGAGCGACCTCGTCACCCTAACATCACCCTCCCCTTCCCCACCCGGTCTCCACTGGAGGAGGGCAAGAGACAGACTCCAGGAACTCAGCAGGAAGTGACGCTCTGCCTGGCTAGCATTCCAGGCACCTCTCTGGCAGGGTGGGGTGTCAGGATTCCTGCCCTGGAGACTGGCCTGAGAGAGGCGGGAGCAGGACGGACCTCTCTATTTAAAGAGGTGGGGGAGGGAAATCCCTGGTGGTCCAGTGCTTAGGACTCTGCAGGGGGCATGGGTTCCATCCCTGCTCAGGGAACTAAGATCCCTCTATGCTGCATAGCAGTGACCAAAAAAATTGGGGGAAAAAATGGTTGTTGTTTTTTTTCCAAAAAGAGGTGGGCGGGGAGCTGTGATCCTGCCCTGTGGCCTCTAAGACTTGCCTCTGGCACCTTCCACCTGCGATGCCCAGGCTCTCAAACTGCCTCAGACCTGAAAACCCTCTGAAAGCTGGTTGTCCGTGTCCACCCCCAGCACCGGGAAAGGGAAGAGAAGAAAAAAACAGAGCGAACAAAAGCCCCAGCAGTGACCATCAGTCAAGTGCCAAAGAAAAGCCAGGGACTTAGATTCCCCCGGTTTACCCCCGCGGAGCGCTCAGCGGCATCCAGCCTCGCCTCTCATCTCCACGCTCCGCTCCCCTCCCCTCCCGTGTCTGCTTGCTTCGTCTCCCCCGCATCGCTGCTCCCTCCACGTTGACCCCGGTCCCCGCCCGAGCTGACCCCGTGGCCTCCGCCGGAGCCTTTCCCAGGCGCGCCTACGCCCCGCGCTCCGGCCCCTTCGGGGAGCTGGGCAGGGGCTGAGGCCAGGGAGCTGGGCGGAGTGCCCAGGGGAGAGCGGACTGTCTCGGCCCCCGTCAGCCCGCCTGCTTCTCTTCCGCAGAGGCTGTACCAATGGCCGTCATCATTGGGGTGGCCGTCGGAGCTGGCGTGGCCTTCCTCGTCCTGCTGGCAACCATCGTGGCCTTCTGCTGCGCGCGCTCCCAGAGAAGTACGAGAGGGAGACCCGGGAGCTCAGGGAGGGGGACAGGGAAAAAGGCCAGGCTTGGGCTGCCCGGGGGAGCAAGCGACGGGAGCACCAGGGACCCCACCAGTGCTGGGAGCTTCAGGGGCAGGGCCGGGTCTCAGTATCTTTCCGCGGGCGGTGCTTTCCCGGCATCCGGGACACACTGGGCCCTCGACTGGTGCTGAGCCGGAGAGAAGTGGACTTCCTCCCACAGGGCCGTCAGCTGGCACCTCGGATAGAACACACACCACACTCCCTGCGCATCAACAACCGTACTGAAATCCCTCGGGAGGGGCGGGGAGGGGGGGAATCCTTGCCCTCCGAGATCTGCTAGTCCAACCAGAAAAGCAGGTCACCCACACACGAAAATAAACAACAAAAGCATTCAGGGAATTGCTTCGTGTGAACTCTTAAAAGGCCTTTAGTCATTAGCCATAAAACGCCGGTGGTGATGCCCTCCTGAATAGTGTGTGCCTGGACTCTCCATCCTGGGTGTAGCTCTGAAATTCTGTGTGCTAGACAGACACGTGGAAGGGCAGATGGGACCGTGGAGCCCTGGGAACAACAGAGACACAGTCTTGACACCCCACCTCTTCTACCCCATGACTCCCGGGCAAGCCACAGCTACTCCAGGCCTCCACTTCCTCCTGTGTGACAGAAAGGGGTCGGCTGAAGTGACTTTCAGGGCCCCACCAAGCTCTAACGTTCTATGAGCATGAGGCACCAAGTGAATCAGTGGAGGAAGCCTGCTCCCTCCTCCACTTGGCAGCCTTCACGTGTTGGAAAAAGGCTGCCTGTGTCCTCCCCTCCAAGCCGAGCAGCCTTGCTCTCTTGAGGGCTCACGAGGATGTGGTGTCAGGCCTTCCCTTACCACCCACTCAATGGACTTCACAGGAAAGTGTATTTTAGCAGCAGTTTCCTAGCAGAGCGCTCCAGGTATCAATGGGCTTCCTCAGGGGTGTTTCCGCTTCAGGCGGCAGCTGGACCAAGGGATCTCCAGGTCCTTTCCAACAATCGGAGGTGTGATTCTCTGAACAGAAAGACCAGAGCCGGGTAGGGCAGGTCAGAGAAGACTTCTAGAAGGAGGTGAGACTTCAGTAGGATGACCAGTGGCCGCTGAGAAATGTGCAACCAGGAGCCCTTGGAGAAAGCGCTCTGAGGCCCCAGCCGTGCCCACAACACGTCAGACAGGTGTTCTGTTACTGGGGCGGGGGTACGAGGGGCAGAGGGGGATGCATGAAACTGCTGAGGTCAGAGGCCGGAGAGTAAACCCAAGGGAGCAGAGAGCTTGACAACTCAGGCCCTGAAGTCTGAGATAGCAATTGTCTGTCCTCTACGCTATCTTATTTTATGTCCAGATCTCAAAGGTGTTGTGTCCGCCAAGAATGACATCCGGGTGGAGATTGTCCACAAGGAGCCTGCCTCGGGCCGGGAGGCTGAGGAACACCCCACCATCAAGCAGCTGATGGTGAGAATGTCATCGTGTCCCCGCCCTACCCAGACCTCTGTGCCCTGAAGGTCCCAGAACCAGAGGCTTCCTGATGCTCTAGATGCTGCTGAGAACAAAGCATCAGCCAAGATGTGCTTCTCCACCTCCCCAGGACCCCTACCTCGGTTATAGGCCAGGCATTCACAAGCAGACCTAGGAGGCACCATGGATGGGGTTCCAGACCACCACGATAAAGCGAGTCACACGCATTTCTTATTTTTTTGGTTTCCCGGTACATACCAAAGTCACAGTTACACTACAGTTGGTTTGTTAACTGTACAATAGCATTATTTTAAAGTGTATATACCTTCATTTAAAAGTACTTTATTGCTAAAAAATGCTAACCATTATCTGAGCCTTCAGTGAGTAACCGCATCAAAGATCGCCTGATCACAGATCCCCGTAACAAAGATTATACTGATGACGAGGTTTGGGGTCTTCCCTGGTGGTCCAGTGGTTAAGACTCCTGGCTCCCATTGAAAGGGGAGCAGGTTCAGTCCCTGGTTGATGAACTGAGATCCCACATGCTGCACAGCCCAGCCAAAATAAAAGGTTTGAACTCTCATGAGAATTATCAAAACATGACACAGAGACATGAAGTGAGCAGCACACACTTTTGGGAAAATGATGCCAATAGACTTGTCCAACATAGGGTTGACACAAACCTTGGATTTATTTAAAAAAAAAATTTGCGAAGTGCAATAAAACTAAGTATGCTTGTATTCTCAGTCAACAAAGGCGTATAGTGGTGTCTACTGTATCGTGTTTGGAGTTCTCAGAGACTCAATGGCAGCTAACATGCATTCCCAGCTTCCAAAGAACCCAACTGTCCAGTAGGGAGAGAACACATGCGTGGTGGTGGTGTTCAGTCCAACTCTGTGACCCCATGGACTGCAGCCCACCAGGCTCCTCTGTCTCCCAGAGTTTGCTCAGATTCATGTTCACTGAATCAGTGATGCCATCTAACCGTCTCATCCTCTGACACCCCTTCATTTGCCTTCAATCTTTCCCAGCATCAGGGTCTTTTCAAATGAGTCAGTTCTTCACATCAGTTGGCCAAAGTATTAGAGCTTCAGCTTCAGCATCAGTCCTTCCAGTGAATATTCAAGGTTGATTTCCTTTAGGATTGACTGGTTTGATATCCTTGCTGTCCAAGGGATTCTCAAGAGTCCTCTCTAGCACCACAATTCAAAAGCACCGATTCTTTGGGGTCTCAGCCTTCTTTACGGTCCAACTCTCACATCTGTACATGACTTCTGGAAAAACCATAGGTTGACTGACTGACTATTAGGACTTCTGTCGGCAAAGTGATGTACATGAATTGTCATAATGTGATGTGACATAACATATAATCCTATACATACACACACAGGTATTATCAACATTCAGTACGTGCCTTCTCCCCCACCCCCAACGAAAATCTGCAGTAAGCATAGGTTCCTCTTCAGGAGCTGGACTGCTGTACACTCCTAGCTTCTCTGGCAACCCCAAGGCCACTCCTTCTCCTCCTCCTGATTCCCACTGATAGACCATGACTCACCCCTCTGTTCAGACAGACCCTGGAAAACTCAGCTAGAACACTCTGCTGCGTATTGTGTCACAGTCATAATATGTTAGAGGAGCAGCAGCAAGCAAGTGGGTTAACAGCCTGGGCCTCTCTGTGCCCCAGTCTTCTTATCTAGGAAGTGGGGTGAAGGTCATGCTGTGCTGGGCAGGGTGAGGGCTCAGTAGCTAAACCTTTAAAGAGCCTGGAGTCAGTGGAGCACAGTGAGGGCGCCAAGGAAGGGCAGCTCTTTATGTCGATGTGAAGTCACCTGTTTGCTTATCTGCCTCCACTAGAGGGTGAGCAAGCCGCCTTAAGTCAGCCCTGTGTCCCTGGTGCCTTCCACGGTCCCTGGAAGATGCTCACCACCATTCAGTGAATTAAACTGATGTCTTCTCTACTGCTCTTTTTCTATCCAGTTGATTTTCCGGTCCTGTCAATTCCCACTTCACCATCTTTTCAAATAGGTGCCTCTGTCACTTCTTCACTGTTACCCCTTAGCACAGGCCTCACCACGGCTCCCCTGGTCCGTGACAGACAGCATCCTCCCAAGTGGTCCCACATTCTCGTCTTTTACCGTTTTACTCACCAGAGTCCTTCTAAAAGGCAAATCTGATCCTGCGGTGTGTGGGACCTTAGTTCCGCAGCCAGGGATCGAACCCACATCCCCTGCATTGAAGGGTGGATTCTTAACCACTGGACCACCAGGGAAGTCCCACATGTTTCTCTTTCATAGTACATTTCTCTAATTACCTGTGAGCATCACCAAGTATCCCAGAGTTTCTCAAAGGTCCGCTAATGTCTACTTCGCCCAAGCAAACACAATATCTGACTCATAGAGCAGTCACCCTTACAAGGGAGGGGACCACAGCCCAGACTTGGGCAGGAATGGACATCTCTGTTGATGAGCTTTATCAAATCTGGTGTGCAGGTCCCCATGCCTGTCCTTCATCCCCCAGAGACCTTGCATTCCCTCCAAGTGGGATGGTCTGAACTCCCCTGACTGTCTTGACATCACTCTCTGGTCCAGACCCTAAAGAGTGGGGGTCACTCGGCAGTCAGGTAAGAGTAGGGGATAACCCCAGTGGAAAAGACTCACTGAGGGCTCCGCCTGGGGAGACCTTCTTTCTCCCGCCCCAGTACCGCCCCAATATGGAGGAGAGGCAGGCTTAGAAGTTGAATCTGGTGGGAAAGAAGAATTTGATACAGATAGCCACAGCATTTACCAGAAAATTTAAAAAGCAGCATTAGTGGGGAGCTAACAGGACGGAACTGCGTTGATTGATTCTCCAGGGCTCCAAAAATAGATCAGGAAAATGAGTCACAAAGAAAAAGACATGTCCCACTTCCGAAAGTGGGTGGCAACCTGGACCAGATTGTGTCAGGTACGGAAGTGAGACATGGGAAGAACATTCTATACCACGGGACAGGCACCACTGTGGCTATTCAGACTAATTAATGCACCCACTGTGTGCCAATAATGCTTTATTTTTCACCTTAAGTGTATTGTTTTTTTAATATTTAGTAATTTTGATGTGTGTCCCTTCATTCATCTGACACAACATTTCTGAAAGCCCTGCTGTATGGCAGGTACCACGCTGGACACCAGCAAGTCAAAGAATTAATACAACACAATTAAATACGATTCCACTTCAGAAGAATTTTGGTCAATGACCACAGGCACTGTACCAGGCATGCTGGAGACCCAAAGAGAAACAGAAATAGATCCCTGCCCCGTGACTCTCTGGCCTCCACTCAGGAAGATAACTTAATAATAACCTAAGTCCTTGCAGTGAATAACAGGTGAGACCCTAGTTGCCACCTCCTCGCAGGTATCTTCCATTGATTCCTTCTCAAGGTCTTGCCCGCTGCCCAGAGGTTCTGCAGTTATTTATCTACAGGTCCACCTCCTGCTGAGCAAAGCTGTTTCATAAAATCTCTTGATCTTTGTTTGCCTGGCCTTCAGCACAGTGCCTGGCCTGAAGTCAGTAAATGCTCACAATTGAACTGAATCAAAGTGAAATCCCTGGAGGTGACAACAGTAGCCGGGCACGCCCCCACCTCTTTGTCTCCAGCTCTCTCGAGGGGGTGGGGATACAGGTCCAAGGGTCCAGGAACAACAATGAGATCTGGAATCTCATCTGGACTCTTGTCGCCTGCCTCTGGAGGGAGGGGGAGGCAGAGATGGCGAGCCTCTTTTGAGATCATTTCTCCAACTTTCCCCTGGGATGAGAGGACAGTCAGCCCACTTCCTACCCTCTGAGCAGCTGTTTTGGGGTTGTAGATGGACCGCGGTGAATTCCAGCAAGACTCAGTGCTGAAGCAGCTGGAGGTGCTCAAAGAAGAAGAGAAGGAGTTTCAGAACCTGAAGGTAAGAAGAGCCCTGCTTACAGTCATCGCACGGCCTGGATTCTAGGCTTCAGCGCTGATGACCCCAGCCCCAGATCCGGGCAAACCACAGCAGCAAATAAGAAGAGAAAGGCCAGAACTCGCCTTGGGGACCTCTCCTCTCTGTAAAGTTGGGATCACCCCCCCCCACACACACACACACACAAGGAGATGAGAGAGTTAACTTCCTCGCCAATCACATTTATAATGAATTTCCATGTTCTGGACTAAAACAAAAAATAATGAGTCTCACATGACCTTGAGCTAGCTGCCCTGAAATAACAAAACATGCTGGGCAAGATTGGGTTTCCCAGGTGGCGCTAGCGGTAAAGAACCCGCCTGCCAATGCAGGAGAGGTAAGAGACAGGAGTTCCATCCCTGGGTCGGGAAGACCACCTGGAGAAGGAAATGGCAACCCACCCCAGTATTCTTGCCTGGAGAATCCAGGGACAGAGGAGCCTGATGGGCTACAGTCCATAGGGTGGCAAAGAGTTGGACACGACTGAGCGATTAAGCACACACCGGGCAAGACCCTACTTGAATACCTGCCAGTGTCCTGCCCAGGCTAATAATCCACACCCCGACTCTGGCCCCCTGCCTACCTCCCCTGCCTTCCTCCTGTCTGTCCCTGGCCCTTCCCCACTGTCCATCCGGTGATGTGACAAGGCTCTCCCTCCGGCCCCTGCAGGACCCCACCAACGGCTACTACAGCGTCAACACCTTCAAGGAGCACCACTCGACCCCCACCATCTCACTGTCCAGCTGCCAGCCGGACCTGCGCCCCACGGGCAAGCAGCGTGTGCCCACTGGCATGTCCTTCACCAACATCTACAGCACGCTGAGCGGCCAGGGCCGCCTCTACGACTACGGGCAGAGGTTCGTGCTGGGCATGGGCAGCTCGTCCATCGAGCTCTGCGAGAGGGAGTTCCAGCGGGGCTCGCTCAGCGACAGCAGCTCGTTCCTGGACACGCAGTGCGACAGCAGCGTCAGCAGCAGCGGCAAGCAAGACGGGTACGTGCAGTTCGACAAGGCGAGCAAGGCCTCGGCCTCCTCCTCCCACCACTCTCAGTCCTCCTCGCAGAACTCCGACCCCAGCCGGCCCCTGCAGCGGCGGATGCAGACGCACGTCTGAGCGTCCCGGACCGAGGGTGGGGGACGGGTCGGAGCTCTGCAAAGACTTTGCAAAGGACCCCGGAAGCAGCCGCCTCCAGGACAGCCCCGAGGGCCACCACCCTCCCCGCAGCCCCGATTAATGGAGCACAAACGTGGGCCCGGCGGCAGCGCACGGGGGATTGCGGGTGCGAACGCGGACAGAGGATGCAGCCGACAGGAGGCGTGCTCTTTGCCCGCCTCTCGGTCCCAGACTTTGTCCGGAGGCCCTCCTCCACCTGCTCCTCCCACAGGCTCCAGAGGCAGCTAAAACTCTGCTTTCGTGAACTGTACCCTTGCTGCCCGCCAGCCCTCCCCCCATTCCTGTGCTTCAGTACCGCAGCCCTGGGGAGCAGGGGGTCAAGCGCTCCCCCAGCGCCCCCTGCCGCTCATCGCCCAGACCCCCGCGAGGCTGGGAAGCCAAAACCGGCCCTGGCCCTTGGCCGCCACCCCAATTTGTTTGGTGTTTTGTGTCCATACTCTTGCAGTTCTGTCCTTGGACTGGATGCCTCTCAGCTCTGCGGTGGGACTGGTCTAATCAGATACTGTGTCTGGGGGGGTATTGGGGGGAGAAAGAGGGAAGGAGGGGGAGTGTGACACGCGGGGACCCCTTGCCAGGCTGTGTGACCCAGAGCCTCCCCCCCACCCCTGCTTTGTGTACCCCCCCCACCCCTGCACATTCAGAGTCAATATAAGGAGTATGAGAGCTGCTCTGGCCAGGGTTCTTTAAACAGCGGTTGGAGAGACTGTCTGGGGATGCATGGGGGTTGAGGGGACCAGCAGGCAGGCCTTTCAAGTGATGAGACTTGCCTTCTCAGCTGAGCCTAAAGGCACACACGGAACCGTGGTCCTGTCTTCAGTAAGACTGCAGGGGCACCAGAGGATGCGAATCAGCTCCTCATGCCTACCTGTCACCTGAGAATAAACATTAGGGACCCTGCCTCCAACAGATCCGTTCTGTTCTTTTGTTCCTGCTGAGCCATGGGGAGACCCCGAGAGCTCAGAGGATGCTTTGGGAACCCAGGGTTCCTGGCCCGGCTTTCATTCGGCTTTCCCAGGCAGTGGAGAACTCTGGTTACGATGGCAACAGGACCTAGAGCCAGACTCCTCCAGGAAGTGCCCAATCCAGAAGGCGCACGAGAGCGGGGCCTCACCAGCCACATGACTCATGCCAGATACAGCTCAGGGGCAAAGGGGCCAGACCACATTGGTGGGGTCTTTCTAGGCCTTTCTTCCGGCAGTATTCTGCAAGGTCACCTTCCTCCATTGGGGGTTCAGGGGAGGAGGCCCTCTTCAAATAGCCTGTGCCACCAAGCACCCCAACACTGTGAAACTCAAATGATGTTCTAAGAATGGCTTTGTTTGGGTGGAAAGCTTGGTGTGGTGATGGCCGACAGGCTGGCATGGATAAACAGGCCCAAATTAGAATGCTCACTCTGCAAACTTTGCGGAAGCCACCATGTCCTGAAGGTTGGAGGTTCCTCCTAAGTTTTAGCCTCTTCTCCTGAAACCTTCCCTGGAATCCTTACTCATCATGGGAACCTTCATCACGAAAGTCTGCTTCTCTCCACCACTACTTCCTTAGACGGCCTCAAACCACAGAGTCTATGCATAGCCTTCCTAGAATCTCCACTCAGAGGATTTTCTACTTCCATCATATTTCCTATTGCTTCAGAACCTCCCATTTCCTTTATATCTTCCTCTATAGCCCCCAAGCCTGAGGGAGTAGAAACTGATTAAGAAATCTAAGTGTACATCCCAGCCCCACCGCTTGCTCCTGGTACCAGAGTACCATTTCTTGCCCAGCACAGACTCCTGTGGGCTCCAGCTTAATTTTTTTCCCCAATAATTGCTAACATTCAAAATTTTTATTTATTTGGCTATGCTGGGTCTTCATGGCTGTGCAGGCTTTTTTTTTTAGCTGTGGCAGGCAGGGGCTACTCTTTGTTACCTAGCACAGGTTTCTCATTGCGATGAGTTCTTTTGTTGCAAGGGCTCTGTGGGCTATGGGCTCTGGGATGCACAGGCTTCAGTTTTTGCAGCACTTGAGCTCAGCGGTTGTGATTCCAGGGCTCAAGACCCCAGGCTCAATACTTGTCGTGCACGGGCTTCATGTGGGATCTTCCCAGACCAGGAATCGAACTTGTGTCTCCAGCATTGGCCGGCAGATTCTTTACCACTGAGCCACCAGGGAAGCCCTCTAAGTCTTCTAACCCCACAAGTCCTCTAACCCCACAGGTCTTCTTTCCCATATATATCTTGGCTTTGCTAATAAAGAATAAGGGTCTAAGATCAAATGCAGAATGCCTTGATGTGCTAGAAAAGGAGGAGGACGACCTAAGACGATCCATCCATCCACTTCTCCTCCTCTTTCCCACCTTGGAGGTGGGTGGGAGATTAACCTTGTAATCTTCACCACAGCCTACCTTGCCCCTTACCCCCTACACAATCATCACCACCCCCAATACACAATTCTTCTAAAGGGATGGAGGTGCCCATTCTTTTCTTGGAACCCAAGGTTATGGCACTGAATAATCTGGGAAGAAATCTGATCTCCTGGAGAACAGAACCCTCTTTTCCCTCAGAGGCTCAGATACTCCTACGGTGGTGCTATGGACATCACAGAAGATGGGGCTGCACAGTGAAGACTTGCTACATGGGGCCACCCCCTGAGCCCTCTCCAAGGCATAAACACAGCGAAGAATCACTGAAAGGGTACGAGATCACACAACGCTCTGGTGAAAAAGAAGAACGCAGGTAGGTGAACTCAGTAAGCTCTAGCGTCAAGGCATTGAGAAGGATGTTAGACTGAGCTGTACGCATCCTTTTACCCCTCTGGCCCCATTTACTTCTCATGCAGGCTGCTGCTGCTGCTAAGTCACTTCAGTTGTGTCCGACTCTGTGTGACCCCATGGACTACAGCCCACCAGGCTCCTCCATCCATGGGATTTTCCAGGCAAGGGTACTGGAGTGGGGTGCCAATGCCTTCTCCATTTCCTGGAGTGAAAGGCAAAAAACTTGGTAAAGGGAAGTGTTTAAAAAAAATAATAATAAGGCAATAGGAAGCCCTGAATTTCCCTTCATGTGACTTCACATTAACTGAGTGCTTCACATTTGTAATCTTATTTAATTCCTGCATTTCTACAAAGTATCACCATTTAACAGACAAGGGAGTGAGGCTTTAAGAAACCAAAAGACCAGCCCAAGGTCACAGAACTAACAAGTGACATGCATGAGATTAAACACAGATGCTTTCCTCTGTGACATGTTTCCATCCACAGCAAAAGCCCAAGGCCACTTTCATCCTAGAAAATGGCTGGTGCTGAAGGCCATAAGCAAGGACCCACTCGGAGGCAGGCAGAGGAAGGGCAGGCTGCAGCTCAATAGGAAAGCAGGACTGGCATCCTCCACCCCCAGCCCCCGAATGACCTGGAGAGACAGCAACTTCCTGGGAAAGCAAGTCTGTGTCAAGTCACCCTCCCCCCAACACCCCATTCCCAAGGCCAGGATCCAGCTTTCCGATAGCTTTACAGTTCATTATTGGCTCTGAGTCACTGGCTGAGGGCCTGCTTTCTAATTCTCAGGCTCGTTATCAGTCTGGAAAGCCCAAGGTTATTTCCACCATGTCTTCAACTCTCGTGGAATGGAAGGTGGTCTCATACAAAGCACCAGGCCACCATGGTAAACCCATCTCTGATGGAGACGATTAAAACAAGTACTCCAAAGGCACAGGCCTTGGAGCTGCCTGGGAGCTTCCGGAGTGGAGGGGAAGACGGGAAATAACAGCAAACATAATGTGGCTTTTGGGAGATTTCTCAGAACAGGAGGAAAGGAGCCAACAAAAATTCCGTTTCACTTCCTATATAGGGGTGGGGGAGGGGCATACACGGGGCACACAGCCTTTGCTATGATACCATCAGAACTGAAATCGCCAGGTACACACTCCAGGAGTCCCACCAGCCCTTCCCAGGTATCGTGCATGATTTGTGATGCCACCAGAGAAAAGGACGAGGAGGGAGTCCTGTAATTAGTTTCTTCCAGGAAGTTTCCCTATAAAATCAACTCTGTGCTGAAATAAAAGTATAAATATTTAAATTAAAATGATCCTAATTCGCATATAGATGTTTACTTCAAAAACATGAATGTTTAAACATAAACTGAGGACATTTCAACTAAATCTTGATGTCTACTTCCCCTTTAAAGAAGCCTCTTACAGAAGCAGTTTTTAGGAGCTGTAACCACAGGCCAGCCATTTGCAACTTCAGCATCAAAACTACAGGAACTCTGAGAGTCACTGATTAAACACGCCCTTGCTCTGACGTTACTTCTCAAATCCAGTAAGGCTCATCTTTTCCCCAACCCCCTGTGTTTCCATTTTCCTAACTAGGTCATCAGTTGGGAAAAATGAGACAATCCCAAGCTACTCTTCTTTCTAAACATAAGGATTTGTTTTCTTGGATGAACACATTTGTGTTGTAGGAAGAGGCCTGTCCACTCTTTCCTTCTCTAACTGCTGTTCTTGGCTCCTTCTCCTCTCTGTTGGTGAAATCTTGGACATGTACTGAAAGCTTTTGGACCACAGGTCCTGTGGTTTCACACCTACCACAGCCCTCATCTTTACAAGGCCTTTTGTGAACACATAACATTCACAAGATCCATTGTTGAGTTGTGGTCTACATCCCTGGGGCCTGTATCTGCTGCCATTCCATGTTCCCAGAGCTCCTCCTTGGGCCAGCCAGCTCAGCCCACCCACAGGGCTGGGGCTCAACCCCGGGCCAAATGCCTCCCCTGTGCTCACGGACCAGGGAGCCCCAGCCACACAAAGGAACTTCCTTCTGTTGCTTCTCAAAGTATCAGTTCAGTTCAGTCGTTCAGTCATGTCCAACTCTTTGCGACCCCATGAACCTCAGTACACCAGGCCTCCCTGTCCATCACCAACTCCCAGAGTCCCCTCAAACCCATGCCCATCGAGTCGGTGATGCCATCCAGCCATCTCATTCTCTGTCGTCCCCTTCTCCTCCTGCCCCCAATCCTTCCCAGCATCAGGGTCTTTTCCAATGAGTCAACTCTTCACATGAAGTGGCCAAAGTATTGGAGTTTCAGCTTCAACATCAGTCCTTCCAATGAACACCCAGGACTGATCTCTTGTAGGATGGACTTGCTGGATCCCTTGCAGTGAAAGGGACTCTCAAGAGTCTTCTCCAACACCACAGTTCAAAAGCATCAATTCTTCGGCGCTCAGCCTTTTTCACTGTCCAACTCTCACATCCATACATGACTACTGGAAAAACCATAGCCTTGACTAGATGGACCTTTGTTGGAAAAGTAATGTCTCTGCTTTTCAATATGCTATCCAGGTTGGCCATAGCTTTCCTTCCAAGGAGTAGGCGTCTTTTGATTTCATGGCTGCAGTCACCATCTGCAGTGATTCTGGAGCCCAAAAAAATAAAGTCTGACACTTGTTCCACTGTTTCCCCACCTATTTCCCATGAAGTGATGGGACCAGATGCCATGATCTTAGTTTTTTGAATGTTGAGCCTTAAGCCAACTTTTTCACTCCCTTCTTTCACTTTCATCAAGAGGCTTTTTAGTTCCTCTTCACTTTCTGCCATAAGAGTGGTGTCGTCTGGATATCTGAGGTTATTGATATTTCTCCCGGCAATCTTGATTCCAGCTTGTGCTTCTTCCAGCCCAGCGTTTCTCATGATGTACTCCGCATATAAGTTAAATAAGCAGGGTGACAATATACAGCCTTGACGTACTCCTTTTCCTGTATGGAACCAGTCTGTTGCTCCATGTCCAGTTCTAACTGTTGCTTCCTGATCTGCATACAGGTTTCTCAAGAGACAGGTCAGATGGTCTGGTATTCCCATCTCTTTCAGAATTTTCCACAGTTTATTGTGATCCACACAGTCAAAGGCTTTGGCATAGTCAATAAAGTAGAAGTAGATGTTTTTCTGGAACTCTCTTGCTTTTTTGATAATCCAGCGGATGTTGGCAATTTGATCTCTGCTTCCTCTGCCTTTTCTAAAACCAGCTTGAACATCTGGAAGTTCACGGTTCATGTATTGCTGAAGCCTGGCTTGGAGAATTTTGAGCATTACTTTACTAGCGTATAAGATGAGTGCAACTGTGTGCAGTAGTTTGAGCATTCTCTGGCATTGCCTTTCTTTGTGATAGGAATGTAAACTGACCTTTTCCAGTCCTGTGGCCATTGCTGAGTTTTCCAAATTTGCTGGCATGTTGAGTGCAGCACTTTCACAGCATCATCTTTTAGGATTTGAAATAGCTCAACTGAAATTCCATCACCTCCACTCGCTTTGTTTGTAGTGATGCTTTCTAAGGCCCACTTGACTTCACCTTCCAGGATATCTGGCTCTAGCTGAGTGTGAGTGATCACACCATCATGATTATCTGAGTCATGAAGATCTTTTTTGTACAGTTCTTCTGTATTTTCTTGCCACCTCTTCTTAGTATCGTCTGCTTCTGTTAGGTCCATACCATTTCTGTCCTTTATCGAGCCCATCTTTGCATGAAATGTTCCCTTGGTATCTCTAATTTTCTTGAAGAGATCTCTAGTCTTTCCCATTCTATTGTTTTCCTTTATTTCTTTGCATTGATCACTAAGGAAAGCTTCCTTATCTCTCCTTGCTATTCTTTGCTATTCTCAAACTATGGCCCTTAGAAATAACCTTGGGAAGCTATGAGAACAGTCACATAATGCTTCTCTATAGCTGTCTTCTTTGGAGTGAATCTAAAGTACTAAGATTCAAAGACAAGGTATGTGAAGTCTCAAGAAATAGGTCTTCTTAGGGACAATTGGGGTCTTATTCACTAGACCTTACCTGAAATCTACTCCTCCTTATACAAGAGGAGGAGTGCCACTCAGGATAAAAGCTGAATATAGGGATTTATCCCTGCGAAGGTCATCCTCAATTAAGCAAAACCAGGTTCAAGGGAACTAAGTTCAAGATACCACCTTCATCACCTTTGTAAAGAAATTAAAGGGCCAGGGCCTTGCTGCCCAAGGACTAGAAGACAAATTCATGACACTAGTGGGCTCTGCACTTTGGAGAAATCCTGGAGAAGACATTAGTGATAAAGTGATACAAATAAAGATTCAGGACTTCTACAGCAGAATTTTCAGATGAGAATTTCCTATCTGACTTTTACTTAAAATTTTCTCTAGTTCTCTTGCCATGCAGGGCTACAAGTGGAACAGAAATATACAGAGAAAAAGCACAGAACTGGAAAGAATCTCCCAACCAGACTGTAACTTGTCCTCATGCGATATTTTTCTTTAGGAGAGAAACACATTTTTAGGCAAGTGAAGACACTCCTTAAGCGTTAAAGTTGGTGATGTACATAAATGATGTTTTAGGAAACCTCAGAGTAATAGATAGTTCTGGAACAGCTTAGTTAAGTAATTCCAACTTCAATTCCCTGGGGTAATTCCTATCATTCCCCCCACCAATTCCATCCTGCCGGTCTTGCAAGATTCTTGAGAGGAAACAGCATCTCTGTTGAGGGGTGCGGAATTTTAAACTGGTCTTCCCGGGAAATCTGAAATCTGGCTTACAAAGTTGTTTTTCCTAAAGCCTTTTGTCAGATCCTCTGTGCTAACCCCTCCTATACAGGACTGCAGTCTCCTCAACTTGCTCCCAGCTCCCTGTATTCCCTTTACTTGAAGAGGGGGAGCCCCCAATACATTAGGGCTCCCCCTAAATCTGTCATCTAATAAGACCCAAGGTTCATCTCCCTGCCTCAATTCTCAAGTGCAGAATCCCCATAAACTCTAATAGAGAGGTCAAGTCGCTACGAAAGATCTGGTCAGGAAAACAGTCTATTAACTACTGACATACACACACATAGATCCCTCCTCAAACTCTTAAGTTGGAAAGATTTCCTGGAATCACATCCGGTACAAAACCAAGGATATGCTCAGAACTAACAAATAATTTTCTGAAGCTATAATTAAGACATCAAAACAGTCAGATGGTTTGGGGAGAGCTTACCAACTATTAAGATGTACTTCTCAACTTAGGTTTAGCAACCTGTCCTGGTAGGCTGCCCGCCATGAAAACGTTGTTGTTATGTCCTGAGACCTGGCCGACTCTTTCCAACCCCATGGACTGCAGCACACCAGGCTGCCCTGTCCTTCACTATCTCCTGGAGCTTGCTCAAACTTGTGTCCATAGAAACAGATAATGCCACCCAAGAAACACCTTTCTCCAAAAGCACCTGAGTGTCTGACTTCAACTTGAAAACCATTGCCAGGGGAGCGGTTCGAACTCACAGTTCTTTGTTGTTTTCTGTGAAGCCTGCATTTGAATCCTCTTACCAGCCTCTTACCTTCCTCTGCTGAGCTTGTTGGTGACTTGAAGACAAACACTTTTCTGTAACTAGCCCTGCCTGGGCATACATTTGAACTTCCAGATGGACCTCACCTCTTTCATATGCTTTCAGGTATTCTTCATCATGCAAAAAAAGTAGCTTTCCAATCTAACACTGACATCATGCTTTACAGTCAACCTGATGTTTTTCCAGACATATTCCCACCAGATCCTTAAAACCTCCTTGTGGGACAGGGATGCGTAATCACTATTTCACAGGTCAAGTGACAGAGCATGGTTTTGTGTGTAGGCTTACACCTAACTGCCTCAGTCCAGAGTTCTAATTTTTCACAGGCTGCTGGCCAGTCTCTAGGGGAAGGCAATTGGATGTATTCATGTCCTCGGAAAGTGTAAATAAAAACTCAAAGTGTTCAGCACTTTCACTTTATGTGAATACAGAACATCATTTCACTGTGATGCTGGACTGAAGACCTAAGCTTTGTCTTGCCCAGCTAGGAAGTGGAGCTGGTTGTTTTGCCTCTTCTCCGGGCCTCTGTGGCGGAGAGATGGACTGCACAGTCTACACTGCACTGGGCGGATCTCCTCCGATGGCCCTCAGCCCGAGTCTGTGTCACCCCCGCCCCGGCGGTGACATTAACATGAACCAGCCCCGGCGGGAGTTCAGACGTGCCCCCGGAACAAACCATGGTTCGCCTGCAAACCGGGCAGAGAGATGGGCTTGGGCTCGGCGGCGGCCGCTGCCAAGCCCTGAACCGGTTGCCAGGGAGGCCCCAGGGCACACAGCGCTAGCCGGCCGCTCTGCCTGGGCGGCCCCTGCCACTCACCCGCCGGGCCGACGAGGCGTGCGCCGCCCGCGGCCTCCCGCCCCTGCCCGCGGGCTCCGCCCCCGCCCGCGGGACAAAACCGCGCGTGCGCGTAATTAACGCGGCTCAAGGGCACCGGGGATTAGCCTGGGTTTTGCACGCAGACTGTTGAGTTGGAAGAGGCCCGTGAGATTATCCTGTAGTCTAGACGACCGGGGCAGTGGTTGCGGGTGCTTGTTAAAATTCCAGATTCCTGGGCTCCATCCCCAGAGGCCTGGGTAAAACCCAAGAATCTGCATTCTTAAATCACACCCAGATGATTCAGCACAGGTGGTCCTCATTGGCTGGACCTTCCCTCCTATTTCAAGGAATGTAGGAATTGGAGCACAGACGTGGAGAAGTGAGCAGCCCAAGGTTGTACAGAATTAAGTGGCAGAGCCCGGTGGAGGACCCACATTTGTGGGCCGGCAGTGAAGTGCTTTCCCTGTGCCGTGTCCTGCTTCTCTCCTGCCTCCTTTTCCCGCCCGTTTAACCAGGACCAGGCAAGTGGGCTGGCGGGCAGTTCATCAGCATTGATCAGGCTAACTGAAGAATGAAAGTCCCTTTCCCGAAAGAACCCCATCCAGCAACTCCTCATCAAAGCTCCACTGCCTGCTCTGGGACCCCTGGTGCTGCCTCTATCCGCCTGGGATTGGGGTACCCTGGAGAACGCTGAGCCCACACCCCCAATCCAGAGAGCAATGGCCAGTTTGGGGGGTATACCCATCCCCCTTCCCATACACACTCCTGTGTGGATGTAATCATGGAGAACTGTGTGTAGGCATCACAGGCTTCGTGCAAAAATGTAAATCGCTCCCGGTTCTACGTGTGTGTGTGTGTGTGTGTGTGTGTCTGGAGTTTGGAGGGGGGTGGTGGTGGGTATGGGTTTGGTTTCTGGCTCGAGTTTAGGCACATCCAGTCACAGGCAGTGGCCCCAGTCCAGGACAGCTGGATCATCCGTGCTGACAGCCACTTTCAATGGCCTCACAGGGAACTGGACACTCCCATACAAACCCTCACAAGCAGCGGCTGGAGATGCACCAGGAATAAGAGGGGCTGAGGTCTTGCCCACACTCACGCCCGGCAGGGTCATCAAGGCCCCCCAGGACAAAGCCTGGAGACGAAGCCGGCCCATGTGGAGGAAAAAGGAGGGGGCCTGGCGCTGCGGCCCTATCTGCTCTCACCCCTGGGGGGACAGCAGCTAGCAGAGGGATTCTGCCAAGCTTCTGAGAGAGCAAGTCCATGAGAGAGCCATGGTCCTCCGCTCCTCCGGAATCCCTGCCCCTCCTTATCTGTCCTGTCCCAGCCTCACTGTCTCAAAACCTCAAGGCCGCAACTCTTTCCGAGAAAGCCAGGAACACAGCTGTGAGTCCCTTCCCGCTGGGGGAGGTCCGGCTCTCCCTCCCGGCTCCAGATGTAAAGGCACAGCTGGGAGAGTGGCGGGAAGCCCACTTGGCAGCTTAGCAGGGTCTGGGAAGATGGGAAAGAAAGCCGGGCAGAGACCAGCAGACAGCAGGGCTATCACGATTATAAAAACCTGGGCCAGGGGGAGAGTGGGTGGAGGGCGAAGTCATTCCATCATTCCATCTCCTGGCCCAGTGACTGCTCACTGGCCTTGCCAAGCCCTCAGACACCACCCGTGCCCTGCCCATCCCAATTCTGACTGCCTGGGCCCCTGGAAGGACTTTATGTAAACTCCATTTTATGATTTCCACTTAATCTGAGAAGGAAACTTGGCTTTTTTTGTCTGTCTCCACCCTTGTCCTCAAACACACACCTTCCAATATGTGATTCTGGAAACAAGGCTGGTGAGGGAGAGAGAGGGAGGGAAATGAGGGTGCTGCCACTCCCAACCACAGGCATCCTCCTGCCCCTCCTGCCTCTGGAGAGTAAACCAGGATGCAGAGCCAGGCTAGGTGTCCAGCAGCCAGGGCCGTCTGGGCACCAGTCGCTTGCCTGCTATGCCAGGGTGACAGTGCATGACTTGGCACCACCCAAGCATCATATCAGTAAACAATGACTTCCCAAATAACCCTGGCCCGCCAGCCCACTACCGAGCGAGGGGGCCCACCGCTGTGGCCCACTCCCCATCCGCGTCTCCTTTAATCCGAAAGGACAAAGAGTATCACAGCTGCTTCTGTTTTAGGAAAAATAGTTTAATAATTTGTAACCTATTTTAGGTCACTTCCACCATGGAGCCCCTGCGCCAGTGCTCTTCCCATGCCTGCTGGGAGGGAGCAGCCCCTCTCTGGAGGGGGGCACTGCCCACTTCAGACGCCCCGCCCTCCTGGGAGGCCCGCTCTGGGCCTAGGCCGTAGTGGGTGCATCACTTCTGTCTGTGTCAGAAATGAGCAGAACACTGTCATATGCCCCCTCTTCTGGATGCCACGGGGCCAGCCCATAGCACATTCCTACCCCGTAATTAAATAGCCCCTTAAATAATCTCCCGGCACTGGCAAAGAGGGGATGCCACAGAAGCAAGCCCCCGTGCCCGGGCCCAGCCCCTCCTGCCCCAGGGCCTCCACCCTGACTCCATCTCCGACAGAGCAGCCAGGGGCACAGCCTCCTCTCAGACCCGGCCCCCTCCCCACACAGGAGAGGGTGAGTCCAAGCGGGCCCTGCTGGCACCAGGCAACCCCAGAGGCATGGACAGGGGCCGCTCAGCAGGGTGAGCCGATGGGAACAGCTCCTGCCCGAGTCAGAAGTAAGTGAGGTTCTTGACCGCTCCGATCTCCAGCATCCGCTTGATGGCCAGGGCCTCCTGGGAGACATTGTGGCCTGACCACTGTGGAGACAGCCAAGGAAGCAAACTGAGGAACTTCTAGGCAGCTCTCTGGCCCTCCCATGACCCCATGCCTGGGAGCTCTGCTCCCGGGGCCGGCTCTCGCAAGGAAGACAATATGGAGGATGCTGGCCTGGGAGTCCAGATGCCTCTCTCCGCACAACCTCACAGGTGAGCCATCTCCGGGCCCCCAGCACCACCCACACTCACTCAGTGTCCCCAGGCCAGTCAGCCCCACCCAGTTCGCCAGCAGGGACTGCTTACCATCATGGACTTGAGCGTGATATACTCATAATAGTGAATGGACTGCTTCTTCTGGTGGGCGTCCGGGTAGCCGAAGCCGGCAATGTGCACGAGGTCACAGAGGTGGAGGGCCAGGGTAATGGCCAATAGCCCTGTGGTGGGCTTCTGAGGGACAAGGCGTGGGCAAAGGATTAGAGGGAGCCAGAGTCTTTCAGCACCTCTAGGCCAGCGCTCTGCAACAGAACCTTCTAGTATCATGAAAATGTTCCTTATCTGTGCTGTCCCATATGGCAGTGATGAGCCATGTAGGGTTCGTGCAGCTAAGGAACTGAACTTTTTATTTTATTCAATTCTAATTAAATTTTAAATAGCCTCCTGTGGGGAATTCCCTGGTGGTCCAGTGGTTAGGACTCTGACCGAGCTCTCACTGCCAAGAGCTTGGGTTTGATCCCTGGTCGAGGAACTAAGATCCCACAAGCCATGGGACACAGCCAAAAAAAAACAAAAAATAGCCACATGTGGCTCATGGCTACCATACGGCATGCTGAGGCTGTGCTTAGTCACTCAGTCATGTCCAACTCTTTGGGACCCCAAGGACTGTAGCCCGCTAGGCTCCTCTGTCCATTGGGATTCTCCAGGCAAGAATACTGGAGTGGGTTGCCATGCCCACCCCCAGGGGATCTTCTCAACCCAGGGATCAAACCCAGGTCTCCGGCTTTGCAGGCGGATTCTTTACTGTCTAAGCCCAAGAATACTGTAGTGAGTAGCCTATCCCTTCTCCAGGGGATCTTCCCAACCCAGGAATTGAACCAGGGTCTCCTGCATTGCACGTGGATTCTTTACCAGCCAAGCTACCAGGGCAGCCCTACCATATGGCATACTACAGCTTAATACATCTAGGGAGGGCTCAGACCTTTGGGGATGATGATGGCAATCAGAATGATGGTAATGACAACAATAATAATATCTGTGACTTTCAGAGCACTTGCTACGTCCCAGACACTATATTATCTTACCCTTTACGTCATCTCCTCTGTGTGTGCTTGCTCAGTCATGTCCGACTCTTTGTGACCCCACAGACCGTAGCCCGCCAGGCTCCTCTGTCCATGGGATTCCCCAGGCAAGAAGACTGGAGTGGGTTGCCATTTCCTCCTCCAGGCGATCTTCCCAACACAGCGATCAAGCCCGCACTTCCTGCCTTGGCAGGTGGATTCTTTACTGCTGCACCACCACTCACCCAGCCTCACAAAAACACTTTGAGATCAATATTATTATTAGCCCCATTGTACAGCTGGGGAACTGAGGCTTAGAACTATTAAACAAGACCCTCTGGGAGTAGAAAGGTTCTGCTCTCCATCCTGGAGAAACTTAGCTCTCCCGGAAGCCCCAGGGCGCTCACACTCCTGGGCTGTGTGCCCTTCATGAGGATGGGAGCTGCCTTCCGTAAAGTGGAGTCAGCAGTACCTCCCCCTGCCACCGCCGTAGGGGCTGCTATGAAGATCTCAGTTTCTCCATTCCTAACTCATCCACGGGGATGTGTCACCTGATAGCCTAACCTCACACATCCTCTTTCTTGGCTGGGACAACCTGCCTTCCAGACCACTTCAGTGCCCATTCCCATTGACAAGCAACTCCCCGGATCTTGTCAGACCCCCTAAGCCTGGGTGTTCCCCAGGGCCTCTTTCTGACCTCTCCTATCCTTTTATCTGTTACTTCCTGCTCTGGCCTTCCATTTCAACCCTGTTGTTTTTAGCTCCATTGTGCTATATCTCAACCAGTTCAGACCTCTGCCAAACCACACATTCATCACCTTCTTGCCAGCTCTGCCTGGACATGGGCTTTTTAAACTTGCCAAACTCTCCTCTCCCCCTGTATTCCTGGCGTTGTTAAACATATTACCATCCACCCAGTTGTGCTGGAAACCTGGAACTATCATACATCCCTCAATTTCACCTTAAAATCAATGCTATAGCAGGAGAATTCTAAGATGACCACCAATGACCCTTGCCCTTGAGAGTATGTGTAACCTATGAAGATGATGAGCTATATTACACTGCGTTAGACTGCTTCATATGGCACACAGGACCAAAAGACAGATCATCCTGGTGGGCTTGACCTCCTCTCATGAGCTTTTACATCTGGGTCTAGAGGTCAGCACTGGAGGAAGTTGGACATGTGAAACACAAGAAGGATTTATCACCCACTGCTGGCCTAAAGACAGAGGGGGCCGGACAGCAAGGTATGTGGGCAGCTCTTACCAGGCTGAGGGTACCACCCCTAGGCTGAAAGCCAGCCAGGAAATGGGGACTTCAGTCCTATAACCACAAGGAGCCAAATTCTTCCAACAACAAGAATGAACTTGGAAGTGCATTCCCCCTCTGAGCCTCCAGACAAGAATGGAGTCAGGCTGCCAACTTGATTTCAGCCTTGTATATTCTAACCAGAGAACCCAGCCAGGCTGTATTGGACGTCTAACCTCCAGAACTATGAGTCATTACATGGGTCTTGTTTTAAGCCGCTAAACTGTGGTCATTTGTTAGGCAGTGACAGGAAACCATCGCAGATGTCAAGTCCATCCACTTCTTCTTCCTTCTGCTAGAAGCCGGGTTCTGGTCCTCATCTCTAGCTTCTCTCTCTAGCCTTCACCGTCTGCCATCAGGGGCATAAAATTCCTACTTGCTGTCCCCCATCCACCTCCACGTGCACCAGGGGCACTGCTTGGTCTTGCCAAATGAAATACCTTTCCCCAAGTGTCTGTTCCCTGGGCCCCATGACCCCTTAAGGCCCAACTCTGGTCTCACCTCTTCTGATGGTGCCACTCCAGACAGCCCCAATCAGAGGACACCCCTTGGACACCCCTCCTCCAAGACCCCACAGCACTTGGAACAACTCTCTGCTAGAGCATCTTGCCACTCCAGGTTGCAACCTGTGTGTTTATTCTGCTAGGCTGAGTTTCCTTAGTGCAAACAGCATGTTTTACTCCCCGTGTATTCAAACTTGGGACCTGGTGCTAAGCAGTCACGAAAGCAGGCATTCAACACAGGAAGTTGAATCAAAATAGGTATTCAGTAAAAAATAAAATCATAGGGAGTTCTCTGGTGGCCGACGGCCTAGTGGTGAGGAGTCCAGCTTTCACTGCCGTGCATGCATGCTAAGTCGATTCAGTCATGTCCAACTCTTCACAACCCCATGGTCTGTAACCCACAAGGCTCCTCTGTCCATGAGATTCTCCAGGCAAGAATATCTGGAGTGAGTTGTCTTTTCCTCCTCCAGGGGATCTTCCCAACCCAGGGATTGAACCCACGTCTCTTGTATTTCCTGCACTGACAGATGGGTTCTTTACCACTGATGCCATGGATTCAATCCCTGCTCAGGAAACTGAGATCTCACAAGCCGTGTGGCACAGCCAAAAAAAAAAAAAGAATAAAATCATTTATTCAAAATTTGGCTAATATTTATTGAGCATTCACGGTTTGCCAATCTTCATGATAAGCGCATTACATAATTATCTTTTTAAATCCTAGAATGGCTATTGGAAAGGTCAGTACTGACAATTTCCCCACCACTCAGATAAGAAAACCAAGGCTCTAAGTGCTTGACTGGCCCAAGGCCATACAGCAGGCAGCATCTTGAGTCCTTTCTCTGTCTGACAGTTAAAGGACAGTTCTCTGTCACCTACCCCACACAACCCAAGGTCTCAAAAACAAGTGGAAATACCTGCTTGAGATGCTACCCAGTATGACGAACGAGGCCCACCAGCCAGAGACCACTAGAGAGCCAAAACCAAAACCATAACTTACCGATACACCCTGCCTCCCCAAACTCCCACACCTAGCAAACCACAGTATACCAGACCAACTGCAGTTCTTTTAACTCCCTTAGACCAATGTTCCAAGATCAGATCACAGATAAAGTGATCAAATAGTAACCGAAGGACCTGGGCTGGGCTCCATGTTCATTTGGGCTGGGCTCCAAAAATAAGACTGCTGACTGTCCGGAATTCCCTGGCTGACCCGTGGTTAGGACTCTACAGTTTCACTGCTGGGGGTGTAGGTTCAATGCCTGGTTGGGAACTAAAATCCCACAACCACAGTCAAAAAAAAAAAAAGAACTACTGCCTGTCCCAGTAAATCCCCAGTGTACAGATTCTGATCAGTGCCTGTCAAAACCATCCTCTAATTCTAACTCCTAAGCCGTTAAAAACACCCTTCCCTGACTCCCCACTTTGGCAATGCCTCTGGGCATCTCAAGAGTCTGCACTCTTGGGCTTCCCTGGTGGCTCAGTGATGAAGAATGCCAAGGCAGGAGACACGAGTTCAACGCCCGGTCCGGGAAGATCCCACGTGCCCCACAACAACTAAGCCCGTGTGCCACAGTCGCTAAGTCTGTGCTCTAGAGCCTGGGAAGTGCAACTGCTGAGCCCACGTGCCTCAACTACTGACGCCCCAACGCCCTGGAGCCTGTGCTCTGCAACACGAGGAGCCACCGAACGAGAAGCCTACGTACTGCGACTAGACAGCAGCCCCCTGCTCACCACGAGAGAAAGGCCCACGCAGCAACAAAGACCCAGCACAGCCAGAAATAAATGAAATTATAGATTTACAAAAAGAAAAGGCTTGTCACTTGTTCTTTGGAAAAAAAAAGAGTACGCACTCTGCCTTGCTGTAAACATCAGTGCACCAGTTTCTGATTACAGGTGTGTGCCTGGAGCCTGTGTTATTCAGATGTATGCTGCCCTCTCCGCTGGTATTCTCCCCTCGTCTGGGGTCCTCTGGGACTCCCCAGGCCTCTGGAAGTCCCACCTAATTCCCACCCAGTACCCCAGCCCTCTGGCTTCCCCATCCATCCGCAGCCCCTCATCACCTGCTTAATCTTGTGTGGCTGCTGTATCGGCAGGCTCAGCAGTTTGTCAGCTGCGATCTCCATGTAGAAGGGGTTGAGAATCCGGATCTGTTTGGGGTTGACGTCCCAGATGAGGGGAGGCTGTTTCCAGAAGCCCTTTCGCACCTAGGCGGGTAGGGATGGAAGGCAAGAGGGGAGTGGGTCGAAAGCTGCTTCTCGAGTCCAGCTGCTGGGCTCCTCCAGGGAAAGGGTTCCATGTGGGGATGGCTCGGAGTCCTCACAAGTGCAGGGTGAGAGGTGGGAGGGGGGACCGGAGGGGAGGAGCAGGGAGAGAGGGGAGTGGGGCAGTCCCCAGGGAAGGCCAGGTGACATGGTGTGGAGAATGTAGGGTCTAAGCCTTGCTCACTCCCAGTGACATCCACATAGGTGGAAGGGGCTAGGTCAACATCTGGCAGAAAATGGTCAGTTGGACAGTTCAACATTCAACCAATGGCGAAGACAGAGAGTGGACTTTCTGAGGTGTGTCCGCCTAGAAGGACAGAGCTCTCGACTTTTCTAACCTAGCCCCACCTGGAGAGGACTACAGACTGGTCCCTCTGCTCCCAGGCTTCTCACTGGGGCGCCTGGGCTGCCGTTGCCTGATCCCGGTAGCAGACACCGAGCTCACGCCTCGCCCTCACTGGCTCCTGAGGGTCTCGGGGCACACGTGACGGAGCAGGAGGGCCTGACCCCTGGCAGCGTCCCCCCCACAGGCCGAGACCGCTCCCCTCCCAGTCTCCCCACGTACTCGCTTCTTATCACTCAGGATGCTCTCGATCCAGTGGAAGTCCATGGCCTTGAAAGCTACCAGGACGAGGAGTGTGTCGGGGTTGTCCTCCACTTTGGGGTTGAAGTGGGCGGATTCAGGGTAGAAGAGACGCATGGTGGTCTTAGAGCCCACGTCCTGCTCGTAGCCAGCCACTGGGGCGCTGTTTAACCTGGGAGGTGGGGAGGAGGATGCCCGTCACCCCGAGCCCCGCTGGTCTGTCCACCATCCCCTCCCAGACAGAAGAGGAAAGGGCGGCCCTACGAACCTGATGACCACGTCGTACTTGTTGATGGCCTCTCCCAGCGAGCTGTTGCGCAGCCGATGCCCGTTCCCCACCACCACGCAGCGGCGGCACTTCAGGCTGCCACGGGAACAGGGTGGTGAGACCCGGCAGCCGCCCCTGCTCCAGCTTCACCTCGCTCTCCTGCCCCCGTCTGCCCCCGGCCCCCTCAGCCCCTGCTTCCCATGGACCGTGCACAGGCCAAGTCGCTTCAGTTGTGTGTGACTCTGTTCGAGCCCGTGGACTGTAGCCCGCCAGGCTCCTCTGTCCATGAGATTCTCCAGGCAAGAGTACTGGAGTGGGTGGCCATGCCCTTCTCCAGGGGATCTTCCTGACCCAGGGATGGAATCCGTGTCTCTTAAGTCTCCTGCATGGGCAGGCAGGTTCTTTACCACTAGCACCACCTGGGAAGCCCCCTACATGGACCAGACATCTCCAAAGAGTTCTGCTCCTCGTCATGCTGACTCTGCAGCCCTGGGCTTTCAAGGGAGAGGAAGCTGAGCAGAGCACAGGAGAGAGAGGAGGAGAGGAGGGAAGAAGCCTAGGAAGGACTGTGAAGCAATCCCATTTCAGAGTCCCCGACTGCCCCCCAGGCCGGACTGTTACCACAGCAATACCCTCAGCAACCTCTGCCCACTCTGGCAGCCCGATACCCAGGCTTGGTTGCCATAGGGACCAGTGTCCCCACCTCCCTGGAGACAGGCAGGCTCACTAGGAGATGATGAACCATGACTGTTTCTCACTGAGGCAGGAAGGAGTGTCTCCTCACCTCTGGATGCTCTCTGGGATGGAGTAGCTGGTGATGGCTAGCACCCGGAGGAGCAGATCTTCTGCAAAAGGACCAGATTCAGTGGGGCTGATGACAACAGCAACCTCTCCAAAGGCTGCCAGCTCTCCCTCCCCCGACCCCAGTGTCTGAGCCTGGCTGAGAACTTGGGCGCTGGGACCGTGGATGGCAAAGAACGAGAAGTAGTGTGGCCAAGGGGAGGCCACCATTCCCACCCACCCCGCTCCCCAAGGCAGGCACTTACCACTCCCCTTGGTCCCGTAGGGCAGCTCATAGGGAGATGGTGTCTTGACCCAGAAATAATCTTTAAGCTGCAGGAAGAAAGGCTGTTCTCGGGAGTAGCTGCGCAGAGGTGAAGGCAAGGTAGGGATGAGAAAGTGATTAACCTTGATGCCATAAACAAAGTTAGACAACAGACTAGTATCATGTATACAAGTCCAAGGCCTCCCCCACCCTCACTGGCTTCACCTGACCCATGTCCACCAGCACAGTTTCCTCCTTCTAGCTGTACTCAGCCCACCTCCCACCCTCACATACTTACTTGCCAAAGAGCTTGGAGACCATCTTCTCTGCATCACCCTGGAGGCATGGCTCCTTCTTCCCTGGGACTGGAAAATAAAAGCTGCAGACAGAAAAGAAGAGGAGGCAGGAGCTCCGGTCAGACCTCCCAGGCCCCAGGGCCAGCATTCCAGGCAGCCCCCACCTCCTCCCAGGGCACAAAGGCTCCAAGGCCCTGGAGAGCAACTCACAGGCTGGAATCATCTGAGCCCAAGTCCCACCTTGAAACCAAATCACTGCGAACCCAGCTCTTCCTTCTTCTAAACCCCTTGGGTGAGAGACCTGGGGACCCATCCCAGACCTTACCTCCCCAATTCCTCCCAATTACACTCACAGAAAGATTCTGGGCTAAAAGTGTAAGGAAGAAGCCACTCCCTGGCTCTCTGAACCCTCCTCCCTACCACTAGGTCCCCACTCCATTGACACTTCATCCCAGAGCCCCTTTCCTACAAAAACAAACAAACAAACAAACAAAACCAGAAGAACATGAAAGATGGACTCACAGCTCAATGTACCTGTCCTCTCGAGAGATAGAGTACCACACCATGACAGCCAGGAACAGAGCCAGCATGGCCAGGAGCTTCCAGCCTGCGGGCGGATGCACACAAGAGCTGGAGGCAGGAACAGGCAGGCATGCCCCCAGGCCACCTGCCCACCCGCCCCACCTGCCCCGCCTGGGGCACCCGCAACCCCAGCTCAGAGCAGGCCCCTGCTGGCCCATACTTCTCTGGCTTGGGGCTTGGACCTGAGCACGTCTGCCATCCTTTAGGAGGAAGAGAGGTGCCCCCAGCTCTGTATCTGTCCTTCCACAACCCCCGGGAGGGTCAAAGGAAGATGCTAAAGACTGCCTCCAGGGAGCCCTTCCCCAAGGGTGGGGGAGTTCTTGGTGAACACTCACGGGACTTGCTGATCATGTTTCTCAGGTGCCAGGGTTCCTGGGGAGAGTTGTCATCCCGGCTGCCTCGGGCCACCTAGGAGGCAGGAGTCACAGGTGTGTGGTCAGCGTCGTGAACACTCTGGCCTCGGCACTGGACCAGGGCACAACCACAGCCTGCCTGTTCCCACCTCTGGCTGCAGGGCGCAGGTGCAGGGCCATCCAGGGAGCAGCTCTCCTCACTCTGGATGTCCCCCTAACCCCTCAAAGGCAACCTCAGGGGTCCAGAGGGGTCCTATGCCCCAGAAAGGGAAACCACATCCCACCGCTCACGGATGGATTCAGTCCCAGGCCAGACTGGCCCACCCTAGCTTCCCAGGCGAGGCTCCTCTCACTGTCTTCTCCCTTGGTTTGACCTCAGAAGGGTCAGCTCCAGGAAACAGATGTACATCCACCCATTTTCTACATGAAAGTTAAGCTCAGAGGTACAAAAGTATGATTCACATTCGCACAAGTGAAGTGAAGTTTACCTCTTCTGCACATTCAAGGCATTCCCTTGGTGCTGGCCACCACCCACCCCTCCATCACCAAGCTCCTGCTACTCCACCCGAATAGTTCCACTGGGGCCACACCCTGGGGTGAGGGTGGGGGCTACCAATGGTCCACGAGGCCTCCTGCAGCCCTTCTAGACTCTGGCTGAGTGTACACCGTGTCCAGGCCCTAGTCACCCAGGTGCACTGGGGAACACAGTGGAGAAGACTGTTTTAATGGGAGCACGGAGAGCGGGAGGGGTTTCCTCTGTAGCTCAGTGGTAAAAAAAAAATCTGCCTGCAATGCAAGAGACATAGGAGACAGGTTCGATCCTTGGGTCAGGAAGATCCCCTGGGGGAAGATCCACCCACTCCAGAATTCTTGCCTGGAGAATCCCTACGGACAGAGGAGCCTGGAGGGCTACAGTCTGTTCAGTCGCAAAGATTTGGACATGACTGAAGTGACTGAGCACACACACACACACACACACACACACACACACACGCAGTGGGAAGGGTCTGGTCAGTCACAGAGGAGACAGGAGACCCTTTCAAGTAAGTTCAGAGGCCAGCAAGGTGAGGACGGAGCGGGGTGAATTGCTACATGCACACAAAGACATCCCTCCGATCACACATCCAGCCAAGAGCCATGCTTCTGAATCACCGGGAATTCATTTCTGCAGCTCAAAGAGCCACACAAAGAGATATGGGACACAGGGCGCCAGCTTCTTCTCTCCATGCCACTTTCACTTCCCCCGGTGATCTGGTTCATAAGAATCACGAGAGCCACATACTACAAACGCAGATTCCAGGGCCTTGTCCTGAGATTGCTTCAACCAGCTAGGATGGGACCTGGGATGGGCATTTCCACAAGCAGCCCGACTGATTCTTCTGACAGATCAGGAAAGGAAGGGAAGCCCTCGTGACTGTGCTTTCTTGGAGATAAACAAAAAATCTCAGATGATTTCTCAATGGTGGGGGCCTGCATTGGGACGAGATCTGTTTCTTGTTAGAAACCATAAATCGATTATCCTGAATGCTCTTCTATTAAGGAGTTGATGTTCTGCTCTGGGCGGGGGGCAGGGGGCACTCCCCAGGCTCCACCCTGAGTCCACAAACTTTCAGTGAGAATGTCAAGGGGAAGGGAAAGCAGATGGGAGAAGAGGAGAGGGGTGTGGACCAGAGTCAGATGTTCTCAGTAGGGTCAGCAGGGCCCATCTCTGAATCCCAGGGCGGTTGGAGGATGGCTCTGTCCAAGAAGGAAAAGTTTTAGAGTTGTAATCAGCAGACCCCAGTGGAAGTCAAGACCTACTGCTTTTCCAAGGGTGGCCCGCCTTCCGATCCACCCAAAGCAACTGCCAAGTCATTCCCGACCACATCATCCCTTTCACACGCTTCTCCTGATCTGAAATTTGTTTAATTACTTGCTCTCTGTCTGTCTCCCTGGGAGGGGAAGAATCGGGTCTGTCTTATCCCCAGCTCAAGCCTCAGCATCCAGCACAGCTAGTGCTTAGCAAGTATTGAATGAAGAACATGTTGGGTTATCTGGAGGAGTCACTATTCCCTTTCTGACCCTCGGTTTCTTCAGCTGTAAAACTGGGGAGTTGGTCTAACAAATGCTTGTGATTCCACTATATCAAAATTTATCAGATCCACAGCCTGAGCCTCACCAGGGACCTTATTAGAAATGTATAATCTCAGGTCAGGCTTCCCTATAGCTCAGATGATAAAGAATCTGCCTGTAATGCAGGAGACACAGGTTCCATCCCTGGGTCAGGAAGACCCCTTGGAGAAGGAAATGGCTACCCAATCCAGTATTCTTGCCTGGAGAATCCTATGGACAAAGGAGCCTGGTGGGCTATAGTCCACGGGGTCACAAAGAGTCGGACATGACTAAGTGACTAACACACACAGTCTCAGTTGCACAAATCAGAGCCTGCATTTGCAAAAGATCTCCTGATGACTCACTCCAGTCGAGAAGCACATGTCAAGATGGATGTCCTTGAACTTGGTTGAACAGGAGAATTACAGTATCTGGGGTTCTGTACCTGGGAATTCTGACAGAACTGGTCTAGCCCAGCCCTGGAATTTGTTCAAGCACCTGGGATGATTCTAACCCAGTCACCAGTTGAGAACCACTGGTCCAGATAACGGCAGAAGAAGGCTTCTCAATCTTCAATACATGCATCCTGACTCAGTGGGTCTTGTGAGTCTGCATTCTAACCAGGTCCCAAGAGGTGCCTGCTGCTAGACTGGGACCACGCTTTGAGCTGCAAAGCTCAAAACCAGATCCTTCAGACTCGCCCATTTCTTTACACTGTGAACTGCACCTTCTCTCACCCTTTGTGCCCTCAATCTCCTTTCTGATCACGACTCAGCACATCACACTCCAGCTCCCTTTATCGGGAGGTCACAGCACTGGGTATATAGGGTAGTTACCTGAGAAGCTAAAGCATTTACTGATATCTGGGGCCCACTTTCCAAGAGTCTTATTTAATTGGTTGATTAATTGGCCAAGCACTGGCCAGCAAAAAAAACCAACCAAACAAAAAACCTTGCCTTTCTTGTGATTTGAACATGCCGCTAAGATGGAGAACACTAGAGAGAGTGTATTCTGTGGTCACTGAAAGTCAAAGGTCTCAGCCATCCTGAGATGGTTGAGTCAAAGGTCTCAGCAAAGAAGCAGACTGTTGCTGGTCGGAGATGATAGGTCCCTGGGAACAAGACAATTACTATTTTTTGAACCTCCTGCCCAGTACAGTTCTACACTTTCTTCCTAAACTTAATGCTAGGTAGACTGGCTAGTTCTGGGGTTTGCTCCAAGAAACCAACCAGGGATGCCATCTGTCCATGCCTCCCCCTGGCTGGCCAAGCCACGAGAAGGCTCAGCCTCTCTAGGATTCTAGGAAGATGGGCTTCTTGGGCTGGCTGCTGCCTCAAGATCACTCAGAGCCTTCTCCCAGCAGCTGTCCCCCATCCCTGACAGCCCCTGGGTACAAAAGGCCATGAGGAAAGTCACAGAAGTGTACCTGAGCAGGGGAACAGGAATCTGATCCACTCATGTCCAAGGTGCGGCAACCTCTGCCTGCCACCAGCTGCCCGGGAGATCCAGCTCAGTCAGGTAAGCCGGCCCCAAGGCAGGAACACCGTGTGCCCTCCCAGTGTTCTGCTGAGAACCACGGTATCCCTGCCTGCAGAGATGCTGAGCCCCGCCTCAGACTCGCCGAAGGGCAGAACTGGAGGATGAGGGGGAAGGACTAAGGCCTCCCACAGCCCTGGAAGCCTGGCAGCCTCACATGCTCCGCAAGTACTCAGCAGGCACCCGCTATACCAAGAGGGACAGGACTGGGTGTCACCCATGGACACGGCCTGATGCCAGGTCCTTCCAAGCCCCTGGGCCCATCAGAGGGCTGTGGCTGAGAAGGGGGATGGGAAAACCAGTGGGGCAGAAGCACAGGCTGCGATCTTACTGGTTCAGAAATCCTGAGCGAGTCACACGATCTATGTCTGTGTCCCTCAGTTCAGGGCGGAAATCCGGGGCTGCCCACCTGCCACCTCCACACTCACCTGCCAGTCCTGCTCCCTCCTGCCCCCTCCACCACACAGACACCGGTCCCCACCCACCCACCCAGCATTGTTCCCAACCAGTGATTGATCCCCCTACCTTGCTGCTTCCATCTCTCCCCCTCCTCCACTCCCTTTGACTTAGACTCAACTCTCCCTGTTCCTAAAACAAAAACAAAACCCTCTCTGGGCTTCCACGGTGCCTCAGTGGTAAAGAATCCACCTGCCAATGCAGGAGACATGGGTTGGATCCCTGATCCGGGAAGATCCCATATGCCACGGAACTGCTAAGCCCGTGTGCCACAACTACTGAGCCTGTGACCTAGGGCCCAAGAGCCGCAAGAACGTGCCACAGCTACTGAAGCCTGCATGCCCCAAAGCCCGTGCTCCACAGCAAGAGAAACCCCTGTAACGAGAAGCCCGCACAGCACAGCTTAAGAGTAGCCCCCGCTCTCTGCAACCAGAGAAAAAAGCCCGTGCAGCAATGAAGACCTCCCCATCACAGCAAAATAAAATAAAATTTATTTTTTAAGAAAACCTCTCTGCCTCTGTCTCCTCCTCCAGTTACCCCCGCATCTCCATCTCAACCTCCAGTCGTCAAACTCCTTCACCTGAGCTACATGTTCACGTGCCCCTCAGCCCTCTACCTGTCCACCATCCCATCCCTACAGTGTTTTTATGCTGAGTTCACTCCTGCCGCAGCCCTCCGTGGCCTCCTAACTGTCAACCTGAGAAAGGTCTATTTTTACTCTTCTCGCATCCCAAGGCCTCTGCTACTATCAGCCGAGGCCTCCCTGGCTTGTAACTCAAGACTCTCTAGGTTTCTGTCGCGCTGGCTGCACTTTCTTTAAGTTCTGGCATTCTCCAGGGAGCTGCCCTTGAACCCCTGCTGCTTCCCTGTTTGTTTTCCCAGGCCAGGTTCCTTCATCTTCAGAAGCTTAACTACTACTCAAACCCTGACGATTCAAGCTCTTTTTTCACCTCTGTAATTTCTCTCCTGGAACCCATCCTAATATTTCCAGTTTTCTACTGCACATCCTCCCTGTGCGTGCTGAGTCGCTTCAGTCGTGTCTGACTCTTTGTGACCCCGTGGACTGTAGCCCACCAGGCTCCTCTGTCCAAGGGATTTTCCAGGCAAGAATACCGGATTGGGTTGCCATTTCCTTCTCCAGCTCATCCTCCCTTAATGATCTTAAAGTTTTCACATTTAACAGGTCCAACACTGGACCCCCATCTGTCCGCACCCTCCCAACCCCACAGTCTCATCAGCTCATCCATCCGATGTCCCCCTTCCCTTCACACCATCCCTGTTAAATGCCATCGATTCTACCCCTGGTTCCTCATTCCAGCAATGCTTGCTAAATTCCCACTAAACATTGTGGAGGCACTGGGGTGCAAAGCCTGATACAGCTGATACAGGTCACACAGTCTAGAGCCTCAGAAGTGCTGGATTGGCCAAAAAGGTCATTTGGGTTTTTCCATAAGCTGGTACCAAAGAACCCAAAGGAACTTTTTGGCCAACCCAATTCTTCTGAAAGCAGCTTTCCTCTCCTCTTCCTGAACCACGGGCTGATTCTAGATCTCACCTCAATTTCTCCGCTTCCTAACTGGTCCCTTCACAAGTCTTTCTTCTCTCAAGCCATTTCTTCAGAACTACCTACACAGTGTCTTTCTAAGAAACAAAGTGGACCAAACCACCCTCCTGCTTTCATTGTTCCCCATTTCTTCAGTGGGAAACCAAAGCTCTTTGTAGAGGCAACCAGGGTGCTTCACTGGGTTTCCCTGGTGGCTCAGCGATAAAGAATCTGCCTGCCAATGTAGGAGATGAGGGTTTGATCTCTGGGTTAGGAAGGTCCACTGGAGAAGGAAACGGCAGCCCACTCCAGTATTCTTGCCTGGGAAATCCCATGGACAAAGGAGTCTGTTGGGCTATAGTCCATGGGGTCAAAGAGTCAGACACAGCGACTAAACCACAAGGGTGCTTCAGTCCCAGGCCACAAGCCCTGTACGCCATCTCCCAGTTCCTCCCTAGTACTTGCAGGAGCATCTTCTTACAGAATCTCCACCCCTCCGCACAGGCTTTCCTCCTATACCAAGACCCCAGGCCCCCACTGTTAGCCTCAACAATCTCACTCCTGCACCACGGGCTCACACAGCCTCTCCTCTATGAAGTGTTTTCTGACAATTCTCGGCCATGTTTTTCTTTCCACACAATATTTTTTATGTTTTGATTTTAGCACCTATCAGAGAGTAAAATTCTGTATTATAT
Organism: Antilocapra americana; assembly: GCA_007570785.1. Classification (NCBI taxonomy): domain Eukaryota; kingdom Metazoa; phylum Chordata; class Mammalia; order Artiodactyla; family Antilocapridae; genus Antilocapra; species Antilocapra americana. Next base: position 7,271,859 of record ML661322.1, read on the forward strand.
AATTACTATTTTCATGCCTTGCCCACTATCCTCTGACCTCTCCAATTATAAACTTATTTATACCAACAGTCTATGATAGCACGTAGCCTAAAGAAGATGCTTTATCACATAATATAATTTTATATCACATTGTTAAGTGTTTTCATCTCTTGCCCATGAGACTATGACCTCTGAGGTCCAGGCCAGTTTTATATCTTCAGACGTTATTACAGTGCCTAGAACCTAGCAGATATGTTATCAGGATGGCCAAAAGTTCATCTGGATTTTTCATAACATCTTCCAGAAAAACCCAAAAGAACTTTTTAGCCAATCCAATACAAACATCTGACACATAAGTAATAAGGTGAGATTTAAAATGTGTTACATCCCCTGTTTTCTGTTGCTGTTTAGTCACTAAGTTGTGTCCAGCTCTTTGGCTACCCCACGGGCTTTAGCCCACCAGGATTCTCTGTCCATGGGATTTTCCAGGCAAGAATACTAGAGTGGATTGCCATTTCCTCCTCCAGGGGATCTTCCCAACCTAGGGTTGGAACCTGCGTCTCTTACGTCTCTTGCATTGGCAGGCAGATTCTTCACCACGGAGCCACCTGGGAAACCCCTGACATCTCTTACTGATCCCGGAATGTACTGTGCACTCACTGTGTACGACACCAGGGGGCAGGTCCAACCTCACTGCCCTTGCTCTAGGGACCAAGTGCGTCGTCGCCGCGGAGACTGTCCTGGGCACTACGCGGCAGTGACTAGCTCCTTTGGCCTCTACCCACTAGGTGCTAATAGGACTGCCACTCTCCAGTTTCGACACCCACAGTGTCGCCAGACATTACTGAATGTTGAAAGCTACACTGCAAGACTCTAAAAAGAGTATGACCTCAACCCTGTGAGTTAAACACTATTATTATCTCCACTGTGGAGATAGGGAAATGAAGTGTAGAAAGGGCTAGCAATTTGTGCAGGGTAGCCAAGCTAGTGAGGAGCTGAGCTCCAGAGGCCACACTCCTAACCCCTGCCCTCTACCACCCCTAAACCAGCTGGTGAAGATGCCAAGATCCTTGGAAAGCCCACCTGCAGCCCTTTGGAGCAACTCGAGGAAGTTGCCCTCCATTACATCAAAGTACTTCCAAGGCTTATGAGAGCTCAGAGGAGCCTCCCTTGCTCCTGCTCAGCAGGCTTCCTAGTGAGACACAGTCTCCAGCCCAACCCCCCACCCCCCAGCTCCCCTGGAAGTCCTCCAGCATGTCCTCAATGCCCGCAGCCGTGTTCATGGGATTACCATCGCCCTACATCTGGACACCAGACTTCCACAGATGCTGGCAAAGCCTGCATTCAGTTTCTCACGGTCGGGCCACTTCACTGGAAGGGAATCAACAGCCCTTGGCTGGTAAGCAGGTCTCCTGGACCGTGAACTGGTGTGGCTACTCCGTGGAACCTCAGAGTGGGTCTGTGCTACCTCAACTTGCAAACACCTCACCTCAGAAATTTCCGGTCACATCTCCAGCCCACTGAGGTGTGTGAATCTCGAAGGTGCCACCTAACCCACAGCGGTTCCTCAGCTTAAGAGTCCCCTGCCATGATTCCAGGGGGCGGTGTGAGCTGGACGGTGACGTTTTTAATTTAATTTCCTAATTTTATTATGCACGTGTAATAATAATATTTCCTGTTCTGCCAGAAATTCGCATCTAGCTTCCAGGTACAGCTACTTCTTTGCATTTCTTTCCCGAAGGTGGCCCAACAAGTATTTAAGTAACAGACATCCCCAAGCTATCATTTATCTGGGACAGATTGTGATTAAAGACAAAGAATGTCAAGTCGCATATTTTTCAACAGAAGCAAACTTGCAAGGTGTATTTTATTTCTTAACAAGGGCCTAGTGTGGACGATGACTTGAATGTAACTAATAAAACTGGGAGGTAAGGCAAGGTGAGAACACAAGTCACTGGAGTCTTGCTCTGTTATATTCAGCCACTCCTGGGTGTGGTTCACTAATTGCAATTCTCTAGAATGGACTAGTCATCCGAATCAAAACTCCTCAGCTCAAAAGTACCTCTATGGCTCCCGTCTACCCAGAGAGATAGGCCAAGGATGCACGTGATCTCCTGGCCAGCACCTCTCTGCTTGTTTTCCTCATTTACTCTGCTGCACTCATACAGGATTCACTGTTTTTGATAGGGCTGGGCCTACCCCCTGCTCTCAACCTTTGCACCGGCTGTTCCTTCAGCATAAAATGCTTTCCCCCAGACACAGGCTTGATATCTTCCCATTCAGCTTTCTACTCATCTTCTCCACCTTCTGTCAAAAATCTCCCCGACACCTGACATTTTAGATCTGTCTCCTCGACTGCCTAGTCCAGGTGGAACCAGTGGTAAAGAACCTGCCTACCAATGCAGGAGACATAAGAAGCATGGATTTGATCCCTGGGTCAGGAAGATCCCTTGGAGGAGGAAATGGCAACCCACTCCAATATTCTTGCCTGGAGAATCCCATGGACAGAGGAGCCTGGTGGGTTACTGACCATTGGGTTGCATAGTGTCAGACACGACAGAAGCAACTTAGCGCACCCATACTCCCTGCCTGCAAAGAACTTTTGTTGTTTTGTTTGATGCTGGATCAACCATGTCTGTAATGATGACTGGCACTCAGCAGGCTCTAGATACAAATTTGTTGAATTTATCAATGGATCTAATCATCAGGAACTTCACTGTCACGAACAGAGCGAGCGAGAGGGGAAGAGGCGATAGTAATAAATCAGATACCCACTCCAGCCCCTCTGGCCTGACCGCTAGCTAGACACAGGCTGCACTGTGCCTTCTCCCCATCCTGAACAGCACAGCATGATCTCAGCAGGACCAGTTATCTGGTCTTGGCCCCGGGCTCTTGTGAGGCAGCAAAGGGCAGAGTAATTGACCAACTGCCTCAAGGCCCACCAGTGGGCAGACGTGGCACCTCTCCAGACATCCAAGCTTGGAGGAAAGGAGAAGATTCCCCGTGTAGGGCAGGAAGCCTCTCTGTTCCCCACCCGTGCAGCCCACAGGGTACTCCGGCCCCCACAACCGGCATCTCAAAGAGCCCTGGCCTGCAACCTCCTGTAAAGAAACACTGATATTGTCCACTTTATCAGCTGCCAGTCACAAGACACCACATGAAAATCATGTTTCTGGAGTCGGCCCGGGTGGGGCAGGAGCTTGGAATTCCATTCGCTCAGTAAAAAAGCTGCAGTGTTACGATGGGGTGGAGAATCAATAATACAGGTTCATGAGAACAAACAACGTGAAACTCCGGTGTGGCCGGGGATCTGCCCCAGGTTCCCAGGCAGCACGGCTCCTCCCTCATGCCTCCCACCCAGCAGCCGATGAATCCGGCCCCCAGGAGTCTAAGCTGAAGGCCCTACAAGATTGGGGCTTGAAGCCACCAGTATGGCCAGTCCCCTCCCTCCCTCTGGCTTCCAGATGCCCCTTCTGAAGACGGTGGATGGCACCAGCCCCGTGGCATCCCATCCGCAGCCTCATGAGGCCACGGGGCACTGGCGGTGTGGCCAGACCACGCTGAGGAGCACTGTTGGCCAGGGAACATACACTGGGTTTCAAAGACTCACTACCAAAAACAGGAAACAATCACCTTAAAAATGATTACATTGAAAGGGTGTGAGAGTCTGAAAGTGTTAGTTGCTCAGTCGTGTCCAACTCTTGGAGACCCCCATGGACTAAAGCCCACCAGGTTCCTCTGTTCATGAAATTTCCCAGACAAGAACACTGTAGTGGGTTGCCATTTCCTCCTCCAAGAGATCTTCCCAACCTAGGGATGGTCCCTGGATCTCCTTCATTGTACGCAGATTCTTTACCTGCTGAGCCACTGGGGAAGCTTCATTTACACTGAGGTGGCAGCCAACCAGTGGCCCACACTTCCCCTTGTGGGCGCCCCAGGGGCAAGAGCCTCGGCCTGACCTTCTGAGAGCCATCATTTTAGAAAGCAATCATATATTTAAAAAAAATTATTTACATTGATCTCACACTGAAGGTCTTTTGTCTATACTGGGTTAAAACAGTAAAATTAACTTCACCTTATTTTTACTTTTTGAACATGTAGCTAAATTAATTTTTTTTAATTTAAAATTATCTATGTGACTTGCTTTAGTGGTTCCCATTACATTTCTATCAGACGGCACTGGACCAGTCTCCCAGGCCCCACTAGAAGCACCAGAAGCATGCATGAAGCTGAATCTGCTTGTGGAGGGCTACATCGCGGCTGGGAGGCCAAGGGCTCCTTTACACAGATTCTTGGTCACAGTGAGCACCATCCTCAAGTCTCAAGTGCATCAGAGTCACGAAGACCCTCCTCTCCTCTGTCTACATCCCCTCTGTGGAGGCACAGTTCAAGGTGACAGTACCACCTGGCCCACCAGCTCAGCCTCCACTCTGCCCTCACCTTACCGCCTCCTGACCCTCACCTAATCTCACCCGGGACTGGCTCTCAGCCCCTCCCTGAATAGCACTCCCTCCCGGGTGCCCAGCGGATGACCATGATGGCTGGCAAGCAGTTCAGGCGGAACTGCCTCCCCAGGACCTTGTCTCCTGTTCTGGCCAAGAGCTGTGACGGGGGACTGGTCTCCAGGACTGAACCCTGCCTTGTTCACTTGCCAGACTATGACTTTGGGGAAACCACTAAGAATCCCTAAGCCTCAGTGTCCCAGTCTGCAAAATGGAAGTAAAGAGTCCCTACCGGTTTGGTTGTGGTGGGGAACAAGAGAAGGTAGGTAAAGCACACAGAAAAAAGTGTTAAGTCACTCAGTCGTGTCTGACTCTTTCTGACTCCAAGGACTGTGGCCCATCAGGCTCCTTTGTCCATGGGATTTCCCAGGCAAGAATACTCGAGAGGGTTGCCATTCCCTTCTCCAGGGGATCTTCTCGACCCAGGGACTGAACTTGGGTCTCTGGCTTTGCAGGCAGATTCTTTACTATTTGATCCTCCAGGGACACAGGAAACGCCCAGAAAGAGTGGCAGTACTCCTGCCTTGTGTGCTAAGTGGAATCCAAAGGCCGCAACTCTGTGGCATGTGGGTAGATTAGAACATCACTGAAAAAACACTGTTGTTCAGCCTGTTTTCTGACTGAAAGCACAGCATTAAGAGCTGAACCTTACATGGTGCAGAACTGGATGCCAACTGAAATGAGGAAGTCCCGGGTGAACCCCCAAGGCTTCACCAGACCTCCTAAACACACCCACCCCTCCCCAAAGATAAGAATCTTAGCTCACATGCCCCCATCTGCACCCCAGTCCCATCTGAGGATGGAGGTGGAGGCGAAGTCAGAATCAACAGTTTCACATCTGGGTCCTTGTCGGGGGCTGATTACAATATAAATGGTGAGGGACCTGGTATCACTGGTGGGACCCAAGCCCAGGCTGCTCTCTCAGCTATCCCTGGAGGGTCCTGGTACTTAGGCTTCCTCCGGCGCAGGGTCCCAGGCTCCCCCATCACTCCCACAGTCTGTTCCACACCGCTGCCCTCTTTTATCTCCTCTTGTAGCAGGTACACCACACCATCTCCCGGACTCAGGAGATCTGGCGACCCAGGAAAACAGTGACTTCTTAGGGCCCACAGTATCTCTAGCACCAAATGTAACACCTGATGCATGGTGGGTAAGTAACGAATATTGAAATGAACAGATGTCTAAATGAATGAGCAAATTAGCAGAACAAGTATGAACGGAAAGTTTAATCAAGTTGACACATTCCAGACCCTTCCTTTGCAATGACCTGGGCAAATGAGGCGCCGGGGGCTTGTTAGAGGCTCAGTTCCGGACCTTGCAGAGCCAGCAGGGCCATGCTTTTTTGCCAAGTGGGTGACGCTATGCTTACAAACACACCTTTATACCGAGAAGGAGTTGTTTTTGCAGAACTGGCTATTGTTACCCTTGACTCACTTCAGTTCAGTTCAGTTCAGCCGCTCAGTCATGTCCAACTCTTTGCGACCCCATGAACCGCAGCACACCAGGCCTCCCTGTCCATCACCAACTCCCGGAGTCCACCCAAACCCATGGCCATCGAGTTGATGATGTCATCCAGCCAGACATGCTGCAGTTCATGGCATCGCAGAGTCGGACATGACTGAGCGACTGAACTGAACTGAACTGAAGTGAGTCAAAGGTAACAATAGCCAGTTCTGCAGAAACAACACCTTCTCGGTATAAAGGAGTGTTTGTAAGCATAGCGTCACCCACTTGGCAAAAAAGCATGGCCCTGCCTGGCTCGGCAAGGTCCAGAGCTGAGCCTCTGACAAGCCCCCGGCGCCTCGTTTCAATCACTACCGGCTCTAAGGTGCCTAGACCACTCTAAGCTGATGCCAGCACACCCTGTGGGGTGTCAGGAGGGCTCCAAGCCTGGGGACACCCTATGACCAGGAAACCTCCCTTTGTCTTACTTGCTCAAGAGGGCCAGCCTGGGCTAACACCCCAGCCAGCAAGCCCCAGACCTCCAAGTACCCTTAGCCTCCTGGAAGTAGAGGAAAGGGGTCTGGAAAAACACAGACCTGGGGTTCAACTCAGGTGGTCATGGGGTCAAGGGTCCCTAGACAAGGTTCTACATGTCCTAGGCCTCATTTCCCATTGTGAAATGAGAGCAGCAAGAATATGTTCTCGGAGGCGTGGTAGATTCAAAACATAGCCCAGGATTGAGAGCCCGCAGCCTCCATACCGGCTGGGCCCTGGAAGCTGAAGGTGACTCCTGGTCTGGGCCGCTCCCCACCCGCCCCCTGCCCCCCAGGGCATGGCAGTCCCTCTCTATTCAAGGTCTGTCCCAGCCCAACACAGGGAGGAGTCCACAGCTCCCATCTGCAACCACAGCCATAACTGCACTCACTTCTCCTCCCAGCCGCTGGGGCCACTGCACACACTGCGTGGGACACACGGCTGCCCAGGGAAAGGGTACTGCCACCCAGACTCTGAATGAACTAAATGTGGATCCCATGTCCTAGCCAGACTCAGGGTGCATTGCTGGGATGGGGAGAACATGGGATGGAGAAGAGGGATGAGGCTTCATTGGAGAAGCCACTCTCCCTTTTCGGGTATATCACCTCCTAGAGAAAGTGCCCAGACCCCTGATTAGACCCCTCTCCTAAGCAGTACCCCATTTGCAGAACGTATCCTCGCAAAACTGCCCAGCCACAGGCAGAGGCAGTGGTGCAGTGGTAAAGAGTTTCGGCCCTGGACAAATCAGAGACGGGCACATCATCAACAAATACCTGGAGATAGCAGTAATCCTTCCAATCAACCAGAAAAAGACCAAGAAACTGAAGAGAATAAAGCAAAGGACAGGAAAACAATTCACAGCTTAAACCTACACACCTCATAAACATGAAAAGATGTCCAACCTCACTAAGTGACCAGGGAACGCAGATTAAAACCATATGTGACTTCTCGCACATCGCTGGTAGGAGTTCACTGACATAAGGCTTAGAACAGTAATTCATAGCATCTATTAATAGAAAGGCTGAAGGTGTGCATATTCTACAGTCCGGTAATTCCACTTCCCTGTACAGTCCAGAGTACCTCACCTTTGTACGTGTACACACACCAGGGATGTTTCTTGTACCACTGTGGCAACAGCAAAGGAACACAAATGCCTTAAATGTCCACAAATGGAGGGACAGCTGGACAAACTCTGTATCATCACACAATTAAATACTATACAGTGACTTAAACTGAAAAAATTCCTCATATGGATCTATTACGATAAACCTGATGCTTAAACTTTTTAAAATACTGTAAGAGGATACACGTAGTATGATCTCATTAACTTTAAAAACACATAAAACAAGACTGAACAGAGGGTATGTGAGCTATAAGAATTTTGAAAAAATGGAGATTGACATGTACACACTGCTATATTTAAAATGGATAACCAACAAGGACCTACAGTACTGCACTGGGAACTCTTCTCAATGTTATGTGGGAGCCTGGACGGGAGTGGAGTTTGGGGGAGAATGGATACAGGTATATACATGGCTGAGTCTCTTGGCTGTTATCACAGTATTGTTAATCAGCTATGCTCCAATATAAAACTAAAAGCTAAAAAAAAAAAAAAATGGAGGAATCGCCCAACTCTTCGTGACTATTACATTCACCAAGAGATCAAATAGACTGGGATGAATTATAGAGTCAGGGCGTCATTCTATTCTTCTAAACACTTTCTTTTAAAACATCAGACATAATATGCAAAAACATTAACATTTGCAAATCTGGCTGTCATATGGAATTCCATTATCCTTTCTATTTTGAAATATTTTTATATTGAAGACACAGAGTACAGATTTTAAGCCAAAAATTCAGAAGCTATAAAAGAAAAGGAAAATTCAACAACATAAAGATTTAAGGAGCAGAAGGGAAGGAAGAATGGGGAGAGAGAGAGAGACGGAGAATGAACAATTAATAGACAAATGACAAGCTAGGAAAAGTACCCCCCAACATATGCGTATCAAACCAAAGAATTCCCTTTAGCCTATAATCTGCTCATGCAAGTCAATAAGGAAACAAGTCAACAAATCAAACAGAGAAATGGGCAAAGGACATGAATGAGCAGCTTACAATACATAATATAGTGGCACAGAGGAAAGGCTTGTTCTTCACTGATCTTAATAGCAAAGCTCCAGAGGCCTGCAGGAGGTGGAGGAGGTGGGGAACAGGCCCTTTCTCAGATCAGGGGTGAATCATGGTGACCTTTTCGGAAGTGACTTGGCAATATCTGTTGAAATCCCCTTAGCCTGGGAATTCCATCGTTACTTCTATAGAAAAGTCTCCTGTGTTTGCATGAACATTTCCATCATGATCTTTACACACAGCACCATTTGCAACAGCGAAAGATGTAAATGACTTGAAAACCTACCGAAAATCCACAAGGACCTGTTTAGAAGCACCACCACACAAATAACGCATGAAACACTATGCAGCTGTGAAAAAGCGGATGCACGTGTCAACACAATGTCACCAAAAGACCTCCAAAGCACACGACGAAACTCCGAAAAAGCAGGTGGAGAGCAGTGTTTCGTAAGCAGTGTTCCGTGTATCTCCAACGCCCTTCTACCAAATGACTTACATGCTGACATGGCTGTGTCTCTACAGAAATCGATTATTCAAAGAATGCAAAAGAAACTAAGGGGGCAGGGGTTGAGAAAGAAAAAAAGACCTTCTTTATGTTTAAGACCCTTTACGTTTAATTTTTTTTTTTTAATGGGTGCGTGGGATACACTTTCAACTCAAGTTCTGCTAAAAGGAAAAGAGAAAAAGAAAAAGAAAAAAATAAATAAATAAATGAGGAATGTAAACTCTGGAGTACTTACACACCCGGACCTGAATTCCAGATCAACCACTTACGGGCTGCACAAGTACTGGACAAGTCACCTCTCTGGATCCCAAGTTTGTGTCCAGTGGAGATAAAAACGAGGCCCTTCCTCCTGGGGTGGCTGGATAGGCTAGGTAAGAGGAGCTCCAAGGTGGTTACCGCAGAAAAGTAGAAGCTGCTGGTCTCAGACTCCAGAACACACTTCGTCCTTCCCTCTCAGGGGTCCAGCGGACATGAGCCCTTCTTGTCTCTCTTTGCGTCCCACTCCGCAGACAGGAACGACAGGGGCAGCGGGCACAGCCCGGCACACTGGGTGTGTGGCCCGGCCTGGGTGGGGAGTGGGGGCTGAATCCCAGCCCTCTCTCAGCGTGTCAAGCCATCACCTGGGTACAGAGCTGTGTTCAACTGCAGGGGTCATTCATCCTGCTTTTCATAACATCTCTGTATGGGCTAGGAGCTACCTCATTTACAGCAGGCAATTAAACACTCCTCTGTAATCCCTGCCAAGTCACAAACAACCCATGCAAAGATCTGGGTGAAGTGCGGGGGGTGTCCTGGGAAAGCTGGCACCATCGACTCATTCGTATTTATATTTCTGTGTCATTTCCTCGGAACTCACAGATACCAGTTTTTTACGAGCAGATGTGGTTTCTAGGGAAAGAGATCTGCCACCTTTGGCCCACTGGTACCCACTTCCTGAACCTCGGGCTGCTGGGAGATGTGAGGACAGATCCTGTGTGGGGCCAGGAGTCCCAAGGCGACACCTCCCTGTCGCCTGCTTTCCTCAGAAGGGTGAGTCAGCAAGAACAGCCCTGAACCAAGGCAGGCTGGGGGTGTGAGGCCTCCGGGGACACGAGCAGGCTGAGCAGCACAGAACTATGAGCTGATGGGTACTGTGGGCCTACTGCACTCAGGGTGCTGCCTTTTGGGCCCTGAACTACAGCAGGAAACCAAGTCATAGGCCTGGGGTCCTGCAGTGTACACCTGGTGGGGAAGCCACTCTATGACCACAGAGATAAATAAGAAACGGTGATGGTGAAACACAAGGGGGAGGCCAATAGAACAAGGGAGTGGAGCAGAGAGAGACGGGCGTACCTTAGGATGGAGAGTCGGCAGGCCTTGGCTTAAACCTCAGACCATGGAAAGGAGGGAGCGGAAGCGGGGTTAGTGCTGAGGGGAGCGGAGTTTCCAGCCAAAGAGAAGAGCAAAAGACCCCGAGACCTGTCAAGTATGAGTAACAGAAACAAGTCCCAGGTGACCGGAGACCGGGAAGAAGGGCTGGTGGCGGTGCCCAGGGAGGCCCGCTGACAGGGGTGTACAGGACATCACAGGCCACCCCGGAGCCTGGACTTTACTCACGGTCCTTGGAGAAGTCACCAGAGGGTATTAATAGAGGCATAACCCTCTGGATTCAGTTTTAAAAAGATCCCTGGGGCTGTCCAGCAGCTCATGTGCGTCACCTTATTTAATTTTTAAAACACTGTATATGGTGGGGCTTCCAAGGTGGCCCAGTGGTAAAGAATTCTGATTTACAGACGAGGAAACTGAGGCACAGAGAGACACATGAAGGGTCCCGGGATTCTCCAGAAATAAAGACTTCAAGCAGTCTGAACTGCTCACTCTCTGGCACCCATGAATTGGGGTGAGCTGTCTGGGGTCGCTCTGGACAAGCTCCTACATCTCCTGGGCCTCAGATTTCCCATCTGTAAAGTGGAAGCAGAAAGAACAAGTTCTGGGAGGTGTGGGAGCCTCAAAACGTAGCCCAAGATTGAAAGCCCGTGGCCTCAGTGCCGGCCTGGCCCAGAGCAAGCACTTGGGCCCTGGAAGCTGAAGGGCGCTCTTGGTCTGGGCCTCCCCCGTGGGATGGCAGTCCCTCTCTGCTCAAAGTCTGCCCCCAGCCCAGCATGGGGAGGGGTCCACAGCTCCCGCCTGCCACCACAACCGTGCGCACACTCACCTCTCCTCCCAGCTTCTGGGGCCACTGCACACACTGCATGGAACACACACAGCTGCCCCAGGGTGCGGGGCAGGACGGACTGCCACCCACACTCCACCTGCACTCACTACACGGGGATCCCACGTAGGAGCCAGCTGGAGGTCTCAGCGGAGAAGCTGCCCTCCCTCTGCAGGTACAGCCCCTCCTGGAGAAGATGTCAGGCTCCAACGGGGCGTGGCCACAGCCCCCTAGCCAGCGCCACGGAGCGATATCCCTTCTCTGAGCCACACCTCCGGCCCCCAGCAGCTCCGGGGGCAGAGCCCTCTCCACTTGAGCCTCAGCTCAGTCCAGCGTGGTGTGCCCCTCTCCAGGGCCGGAACTCCCAAAGTCCCCCAGCAGGGCAAAGTTCAGCCCACATCTGAATTCCTAGTAGGAACCCAACGGGGTCAGAGCTGCAGAGGGCAAGAGCGGACGGCTGTGCATGCTGACCAGGTGGTGGATACACAGCCCTCAGGGTGGGTGTCTAGAGGAGAAATGAAACCATGGAGAAGTAAAACATGACCTCTGCTTCCTACATCAGCCTGTCCCCTGGGAGTAAAGATGGGTAAGAGACACCCTTTTGAGGGTTTCCCACAAATTAGTTGTATATTCAACTCTCCTCGAAGTAAAGTTTACCCATGAGGGAAGGGATGGGCAACTAGACTTCGAGGTGTTGCTGGGGAACGTGTAGACCTCACCCTGCCCCCGCCACCCCAGCCTCAGCAGGGATCCCTCTGGGGTAGAGCCGGCGCAGAGAAGGTGGAAGTGCTGGGAGGAGGGTCAGCCCATTCAATATGACCCAGGGTCTCCCTGGCCAGGGACTCCTGCCTAAGAACCCACAGCCCCATCCGGACCCAAGAGCCAGGAGGCAACCGGAAGACACTCTGAGCTCTTTTTCAAGCTCTAGTCCACTCAGACCCTGTGTGTCGAAACCTACAAACACATCTCTGAGCACAAACACATGAATCCCTGTTCAAACACAAGAGCACGCCCCGGAATAAATCCTGGGAATACACAGGAACTGACTCCTACACACACACACACACACACACACACACACACACACACACACACACAAACACTTCCTCCTCCTCCCTGCCCACCCTACTCCCAGTCCCAACATACAGCTTCTGGGGCCAGCTGGGCCCCCTCTGCCAGGGTACTCTCTTCCCCCATCTCTCGAGGAGGGCACTGCCCACCGGCTTCCTTCAACTTCAGCTCCAGCTCCACCAGAGTTTGTTTGTTAGGCTGCAGGTCCCTTGGGCCGTCAGCCAAGGAGCCTGAGCTTCGGCAGGAGCCAGGAGTGGCTGAACCAGCCCTCTGGGGATCTCTGCATCTCCAAAAGTTGAGTAAAGGGAAACCCTGGGCTCCTGGCTCCGGGTGGCCAAGCCCAGCTCCCTGGCCGAGAGCCTCACACCCTTGTTGGGCTCGGAGGTACCTGGGAAGGTGAGTCGCAGGAGAGGCAGGCTGCAGGAAAGCAAGGGAGGAGGATGCACAGTCTTGTTAAGGTGTCCCCGGGGGTGGGGGAATGTCCTGGGGCAGCCGGTGGCCAAGGTCAGGCAGGGGGGCAGAGGCCACTGCCCCAGAGGAAGATGCCCACGCCAGCCCCTCGTGCTCACTCACCACCCTCCTGGCCTGTCCCAGCCTCTCTGCACCTGCAGCTAATCTTCATCCGCCTGCACACAAATCCAGGACACTCCCCCGCCCACCTCCTGCCCCATTCGAGCCCTTGTGGGCTCAGGCCCTAAGACATGAGAGCAATTCCACACTCAACCTGGCACCCAGTCCTGGGGGTGGAGGAGGGCAGGACTGGGGCAGTCAGGGCCTGGGGACTAAGGATTCTCAGGCTTGCTCGGCCGGTTTGTTCTTCACCCACACTGCCTCTCCCCAGAGTTGCTGGCCCGGGGTACCACAAGATGCCCCTGGGCGGGCACCCTAAATCTAACGGAGGGTGGTGCCCAGCGTCAAGCCACGAGCCAGACTTCTGGGTGATCTGTCACTAGGGCCCAGGAAAACCCCAGGCTCGGCCAGCAGCTCCTCCCCTCTGCCCTTTCAAGAGCCGTCCTTGTTCTTAGGCTGGAAGGGTGGCCTGTGCATGAGCAACCCCCTCAGGGCCAGCTCACACCCGAGGCTCCTTCCAAGGGAGCTGGGCCCATAAGCCAACTCGGAGCAACTGAGGCACGGAGGAGTCGCCGGCCCCGAGAAGGCCCAGGAGGCCAGCCTTTGCAGGCCCATGGCCCCATCTGCAAGTGGGAGGCCCCATCCACCCTCTTCCGAGAGCCCTCATCCTGCCTAGGAGCTGTCAGGGTCAGGGTCCCAGGACACACCCAAGCCTGGCCAGCACACCTGGCCTTCCTGGCCTGTCAGTCCAGCTGTTCTAGAAAGAGAACATTTTCTTCTCACTCTATTTGGATAGCTGCAGGGACAGCCACAGGGAGCAGAGATGGAGGTGGTGTGCAGGGCCACTGGCCTCTGAAGGGGCCGAGGGCCTGGACCTGGGAGGCCTGTACCCCCTTCCCCAACAGGGTCAGCGCCCCTCAGCACCACCACAGAGAGAGTAGCTGGAGGGGCTCCCCAGGCCCAGGTCCTGGGAGACGAACTCCCATGTTTAGGGAATGTGATCAGCAACCGGGTCGGGTGAGGACACTTCTCAAGCCCAGGCCCCAAGTGTCCCCCGCACTCCACTCCCCTCTTCTGCAGGTCCCGGGCTGATAGGTGGGGGCTCCAGCAAGGAAGACAAGGCATCCACAGGACAAAGGCAGAGGACCTGGAAACCGATCTTCTTCCCTCCCTGGGAGGCAAGAAGTGGAGCCGCGGGGTCGAGCCAAGCACCTCTCCTCCCTCCACCCTCCTATCTACCTCCTTGATGGCCAGTCTCGCGTGCGCGCCCCTCCCCTTTCCTCCCAGTCCCTGTCCCTTTTCCAGCCGCCCCATCCTGGTGTCTCCTTGTCCCCAACTCCTCCTGCCTGCCTCCCCCGCCCCGGTTATGTAAGGGGCCCGAGAACACACAGAGGGAGCTTTGTTGTCAAACCAAATCCATACGGAGCCGGGAACGGCCAGCGCAGCTGTTCCCCATTCCCTCCGCCTTGGCAGGGGTGAGACACCGGGCAGAAAGCCCCCACACGCCTCCCTTTTGGAGGGTGGGGGATGAATGCTGCCCCCAGGGCCCCCAGGCAGCTGAATGGGTGGCCAGGGATCAGTCACCATCGCGTGGGACCACAGCAGGGGACCAGCTGGCCCCCAAGACAGAGCAGAGCCTGGGTGCAAAGCCAGGGCCCCGAAGCCCGGAGAGGAGAGCTCAAGGCTGGGACAGGGCTGCACCGTGAAGGCCTCGAGGGGCGCCCGGACCGACACCAGTGTGCCCTATTCTTGTCCGCCCACAGATGCAGGCCTGCGTTCTGTAGGGCACACAACCATGGATACTCATCTGTGCGCACCTGAAAGGCATCTGCGCAGAACTCTCCTCTCTGCTCTGACCAGCCTCCACCACCCCAGGTATCCCTGGGGAAAAGCCTTTGCTCTGGAGAGAAGAGGGTGGGGGGCAGAGGTCAGAGGCCAGAGAAGCTCCACCAGCCAGCGCTTCTTGGGAGGCCCTGTAGCTGCGGGATGAGAGCCTGCCTTCCCGCCCAGGAAGATGTCCAAGGAGGCAGGTGAGGGCCCAGGAAGCTAAGTGTAAGATGAGAGCATCGGCACTTGGGGGCGGCAGGCCCTGTGCCTTCGCCAAACCCAACTGCTGGACGAGCCATCTCAGTCGAAAACGCTGGGGCTGCCCAGGAGGAGGCCCTCCGGAGTCTCCACGGCCTGCAGGGCGCCTGCCCGGCCCACTTGAAGTCCAGCTGCCGCGTTAAGCAGGTCTCACAGAGTGCCAAGACCTGTGGTGGGGCAGCAGCAGAGGGGCAAAGGAAAGAAGGGAAGGCAGACACAAAGGAAGAGGGGTGATTGGAGAAGAAGGGGAAAGAAACCAGAAGGAGGAGGGAAGGAAGGCGGTGGCAGGGTGGGGGTGGGGGTGGGGAGTTGCTCAGAAAAAGAAGAGAAAGAGGAAAAGGACCAAAGATGGGACTAAAGGAAAAAAGGACATGGCCACCCACTCCAGTATCCGTGTCCTGGAAAATCCCATAGACAGAGGAGCCTGGAAGGCTATCATCCATGGGGTCGCAAAGAGTGGGACATGACTTAGCAAAGAGGAGAAGTGAGAGAAGGGCCCGCCCATCCCAAGAGGATGCCCCCTGGCAGCACTCCCACACCCTCTGAGCCAGACAGGTGGTCCAGGAGAAGCAGGACACGGAGGGGGCATTTCCAGGGAACTGGTCCCAGTTCAGAGAAAGGAGAGATGGGGGCAAGGGGGAGCACAGGAGAGGTAGCTCCTGCCTGGGGCAAGAGTCCCTCTGTGACCTGGAACAGCGCGTTCCTTTTCTGAGTCTCAGCTCCCACCTTTGCAAAAAGGAGTTACCGAGAGGTTACTGTGTGGCAGCCCGGAGCCGGGAATGCCATGGGAAGTCGGGCGGTTGAAGGTCCTGCCCTAGGGTCAGTCTAACATCAGCCTGGACCTCTGAGGTCTCCCCAGCTCACGAGGTCTGCCGTCTGTGCTGCCTGACGGATCCCGGGCACTGCACTGTCAGCCCGCTTGTCAGATGTGCTGGTGGAGAATCAGAGTTTCAGACACACCGAAGATCACACAGCCGGGAGCAGACAGAGAAGACAGAACACCTGCCCGGCTTTCTGGCCCCCAAAGAAAGTGCTCTTCAGCCCCTGGGCTCCACCCTGAATCACAGAAAGCGCACCAGCCAGCATTCATAGAGCCGGACCACAGGTGCTGGGACGTTATCCGATTCGCGCTCTCAAAGAAAAGGTCACCAGTGAGGAAAGGGATGGTTGGTTAGACTTCTAGGTGTTGCTGGGGAACGTGTAGACCGCCCTCCGCTGCGCCAGTCTCAGCAGTGAGCCCTCTGGGGTAGGGCCCGCGCAGAGCAAGTGGAACTTGCTGGGAGGAGAGCTGATGCTCAGCCCATCAAACATGACCCAGAGTCTCCCTGGCCAGGGGCTCCTGAAAACCCCTGTGAGGAAACAAGGAGGAAGATCTGAGACCCCACAGCCCCATCCCCACCCTAGAGCTGGGAGACAGCCAGAAGACACGCTGAGCTCTTCCTCAGGTGATCTCTGCTCTGGTCCACTCTGTGTCAAAACCTATAAACACATATCTGAGCACAAACATGAGACTCCCTGCTCAAACACACCCCGGAATAAATGCTGGGAATACACAGGAACTGACTCCAACACACGCATACACACACACAGGCACTCAACCTTCCTTCCTGACAGAGAAGACAGACCACCTACCTGCCCAGATCCTTGGTCCCCAGAGAAAGTGCTCTTCAGTCTCTGGGCCCCACCCACCCTGAATCACAGAAAGCGCACCAGCCAGCATTTATAGAGCTGGACCACAGGCGCTGGGATGTTTTCAGAAATGAGCTCTTGTTCAGAAATGCTAGTGAGGCCCTGCCTTCCCAGCCATCTGAGCCCCTCTGGGCTCAGGAGGGAGTGGGGGACAGGTCCCCTGATGTCACAGGTTGGGACTCAAGGGGTGTGCCAGGCCATCAGGGAAGCCTCAGGACAGACTTGAGCTGGATGCTGAAGGACACCTGCAATCTAGGAAGGGGACGGCCACTGGCCCCCACGTCACTGTCAGGGACCAGTGGAAGCAGAGGCCGGAGCTGAGGACATGGACACGTGGCTGGGGAGGTAAGACTAGTCGTACTGGAGCCCAGTGGGGGTTTTCGAATAAAAAGGGTTTTAAGTCAAGACACCCTCTGTCCCACTTTCAAATGCAATTTTATATGGGACTCCATTATGTAGAAGGAGTAAGTGGAGTTGTTTGGGTTGAAGCAAGAATAGGGGTGAACCCTCTCCCAAGCCCTTACTCCCGACATGAGACCCAAGAGGGTTGCCTTCCAGGGGCATTTTTCTTGGACCCAAATAAAGTGTCAGGCAGGAGGGGAGGTTAGGACCAGTCTGTGCAAGGACCTGAAGGCAGGACTGAGGAAGGGGGATGGGAGCAAGAAGGTGACCAGCTGGTCTTGGTGTGAGGACATAGGGCGGATGCCCTCCCAGGGGGAAGCTTCTGCTCACCACCCCTTCGGGAGGACTCCTGCCTGGTTCGCCCAGGTCTGAATAGGCTGCTGGGCCAGGTCCTCAACAGCCTGTCAAAGGGGAAACTTTTCTCCCTTCACCCCAAGAAAGTGTGTGCGTGCACTTTGCGACCCCACAGACTGCTGCCCGCCAGGTTCCTCTGTCCATGGGATTCTCCAGGCAAGAAGACTAGAATGGGTGGCCATTTCCTCCTCCCTGACCCGGGGATCAAACTCATGTCTTCTGCATATGCTGCACTGGCAGGTGGATTCTTTACCACTGGCTCCACCTGGGAAGCCCTCACCCTAAGAAAAGTGGGTACCGGAGCAGGGACATGGTGAAGACAAGGTCATATCCAATTTATATCCTCCATCCACTCATCAAACAAATATTTACCGAGCATTTATTATGTCAGACACCATTCCAGGCAAGAGTAACACAGCAAAGAGCACGACAGGTTTCTGGAACTTACAGGAAACCACTCAAGAGTCAGGGAGGAAAATGCCTTGAAAGTTTTCAAACCCGTTCACACCACAAGCATGCCCCTCCCATGCCTGCATGGCCTCTGGACCATCCCTGTCAGGGTCACGGTTGAACATCATCAGTGACAGGGCACATTCCCCACCCACCCCCCAGGCAGAGTCTTCTTCCTGAAATCTCCAGATGGCCGCACTGAGGACCTGGTTCCCTCCCCTCCCTAGGCAAGGGAGCCCACAGAGCGCTGGATGCATTGTTAAATGTGCCAGTTTTATTTTTCATCACGACGAAGGACGAAGCTTCATCTCTAGTTTTGCTGGCTCTGAGTCACTTGCCCAGAACCCGAGGAAATGAGCCGGCTCCATTCTCACCTGCCCAGAGCGCCCAGGTCCTTGGGTCCCTGCCATTGCCCATCTGCTGCTGTTCCCTTCCCGTAACCTTCAAGCAATGGGTCCCCGGGGTGGGGCCCTGCGACTCCCACTTCTCTCCTGCCAACCCTGCCAGCCAGGCCTCCCTCCTCCTGATCAGAGCAACCTCTAAGGAGCAAAAAGGATGTGGGTCTTTGAGGATCCTCTCTGGTCTTGAGCCAGCCTAGGATGGGGTCCAGGAGCACCCTGGAACAAAGGCACTGTGGCCCAGCAGGAATTTGGGGGTCCTGGGAGCAGCTGCCACGGCAGGTCCCCGAGCTCAGACCCCAGAGGACCCCTCCCCGCCCCCACGTGTCACCACTGTTGCCGGATGAGGCCTTGTGGGCAACAGCCAGGGAGCCGCATTTCCAAGGAATAGGAGCCGGCGGGCAGGCCAGATGGAAGCAATTACAGGCGGGAAAGCAGGAGAGGTGGGTGCTGGCAGGGGCTGGGAGGGGCCGCAGGAGCAGGGAGGGAGGAAGGGGAACCCGGCCCTGCCCAGATGAGAGAGGCAAGGGTTTGGAAGCCCAATTCCAGCTGAGCCAGATGTGGGGTTCAGGGCCTCACAGAGTCCTGGACTAAGAATCAGGAGAGCCGTGTTCCCCTTGATCACCAACAACCTGAAGCCTTGAGCAAACCCTTTCACACCTCTGAGACTCACCTTCTTCATAAATTTCAGGGAAGGGTAAGATGAACTTGGGGAACAGTAAAGAACTAGGCTGAAAAGCACAAGATTTTGGATGCAGACAGAGTCCCAGCTCAGCTGCTTAGGAACTGTGTGACCTTGGCCAAGTGGTCTAATCTTTCCAAGCCTCCCTGTCTTCATTTACAAATGGGCTTAATGAAAGGGTCCTGCGCTTACATGATGCGATGTAAATAAGTGAACAACATAGCTTTTTTTTGTTTTCCAAAGGTTTACTGGGCCAGGCTTTTACTAAGTGCTTGATAGATAAATTGTAGCCACTTTTGTTATTCGCTAAGTCCCTTTTTACTAAAAGGCCAGGTATTTGTGAAGTCTGCCCCAGCGGAGGACACAGGGCAGACCATGGACGCAGGGGCATCACCAAAGGCCCTGGAGCCTGCACCCTGGTGGAGGGTTAGGACCCAGGGCAGAAACAACCGTGTGCCAGCCCAACACCCTGCAAACAGCTTCCTGTCCTCTTTCTAGCAACCATGTTCCCCACCCTCCTCAGGAAAGCAAGATCCCAGAGTCCCCAACCCACTCAGGCTTTGGAGTGAAGTGGCACCAGGCCTTGCCCACCCTCGAGCCCCAACTGGACACCCTCCTCCAAACCCCCGCAGCAGCACCCTCCTCCCTCCTGGGCTCGGGGCAGAAGCCAGGGCTTCAAATTCTAGAACAATCACATCGTGTGTCTGCAGGGTGGCTTTGTGGGGGGTAGGGGTGGCAGAGATAGGGCAGTCATCTGGCTGCAGGGCTACTGGTCCCACGCAAGGGGCCAAGATTAAAAGAAATCTTGCAGCTCAGGATGGCCTTCCTCATCTGAAGAGCAATCAACACAGGGCAGCCTCTGGCAGAGTTTGCCCCTCTCTGGGCCTCAGGGGAGCCAGTCAGAGGCCCGTCGCACCTGCCTGGGGCCCAGGCATCACTACAGCTGCTCCTACTTGTAGCAAACACTTGACCACTTCCTCCGTCTGTAGAATAAAGGATGTCACTCACACACAAACACACACACACACACACACACCCAGATTGTGGCATAGGTCAGGAGTGAACTGGAGTCCAGGAGTGGCCAGCAGCCCCTCCTGGCACACTCAGAACAAGCATGCACAAGTGCTGAGTGCCTCCAGAAAAGGGTGACCAACGAGAGAGAGGGGAATTAGACTATAGGCACCCAAATCTGCCCGCCATAGGCACTTCCTCAAGGAAACCAAAAGGACAAAAGTGGAGAAGGCCCTGAGGTGGAGAGGTATGAGAAGCTAGCTAGTTTCTGTAGAAGAATGTACACCCCCAGGCAGCTCAGGAGCTGAGGGGCAGGGGAGAGTCAGGCCATGTACACTTTCTGGGTGTCCTGCTGCCTGACTGCCCTGCTCCCTAGCACCCACGGTCCAACCCCCAGGACCCGGGAACTCAGCCGGGTTCTGGTGGCTGTCACAAGCTGTAGGTCTGCTCATCAGTCTCTGGGACCCTCTGGGACACTGATCTGAAGCATCCCTTTCAGGAGACTGGAGGTCCCCACCTCATCCTCATGGGCTGGGACTATGATGTATTATTGCAAGGTGGAGGGACCCCTTCTCCATGACAGAGAGGCCAAACTGCTCTGAGTGGAGGAGTCCACCCAGAGAAGGCACCCACATAGGGCCTGGGTCAGCACCCCGTGCAAGGTTGATACCAGACCAGCATGGGCACACCACAGATGATCACAGGGCCCAGGAAGGGAGGTCTGGCCAAAGCTGTAGAAAAGCGGGGAAGAAAGTGTTAAGTGTCGATCACTCAGTCGTGCCCGACTCTTTGAGATTCCATGGATTATAGCCTGCCAAGCTCCTCTGTCCATGGAATTCTCCAGGCAAGGATACTGGAGTGGGTTGTCATTTCCTCCTCCACAGGATCTTCCGAACGAAAGGACAGAACCCGAGTATCCTGTTTTGCTGGCAGAGTCTTGACCATCTCTATTGCAGGCAGAGCCACCAGGGAAGCCCTTCCTTTCTAGGACTTGTTACAGTTCTAAGAGGAGCAGATTCTCGGTTCTAAACCCGAAAACTGGATCCTAGGAATCTAAAAGGGCTGGGAGGGTGGAGGGGCCAAAGAAGTCTGTATCTGAGGAGTGGGAGTGAGTCACTGCTTTGGGAAGGGAAGTGGGTGAGGGACGAAAGGGAAATCAGCTCAGAAGGCACCAAGGACTGCCTCGGCCTGGGCTTCCACTCACCGGCAAGGTACCCTGTGGCCCCAAGCAGCAGCCCACTCCCAAGCCACGACACTGTTCAGCCCGCAGGTCTAGCACGAGACCCCAGGCTACTTTCTAATTCCTCCAACCATCCACCCTCCCCTCTGAAGCCCTGATAACCTGGGCTCTGGGGGGAAGGTCCAGACTCCTGGCTCTCCTTCGGGTGCTGGGAGGGAGGCCCAGAGCCCAGGGGACAGCCTCAGATCTCCCGCCCAGCACACGGATGCTGAGGGAAGGGGCACGAAGAGCCTCACAGTGGAGACTCAAACCAAGCCAGGTACAGGCCACAGGGACCTGAGCCATGTCAACTCGGGCAGGAGGTATTCACTGATTAGCTCCCAGCAAAGAGAAGCAGCCCCAGAAGTTCATTTCTAGGCCCCAAGCAGCTGGCACCTCGCAGGCAACCTCTCTAGGATTATGGGCAGCCTTTGGAGAGTCTCTTTGGAGAGTGTGGGAGAAATGCTGCTAAGAGCAAATACTCACATACCTCTGCCTCCATGCAGGTAACTTCCATGGCACTCAATACCTTAACGATTCCTCCCCACCCTCCACCCAGAAGATGCCAGGGTGGGTGTCTGGACGAGGCGGGTAGCAGAGCACAGCTCAGGAGACAGTGGCTTTGGTTTGCGCCTCTGTGCCACCCTAGCCGTGCCAGGCCCGTTCCCTGGATTCTGCAAAGAATAAGTCTGCCTGAACTTGGCTTCCACACTATGCTTCCACCTCCCCACCTCACCCCGGGGGATGGACAGCACAGGCTGCCCTGAGAAGCGAGAGGGTGTGCCAGCCTGTGGGTGGTCAGGAGGTCAGATGGGCACAGCTGAGCCCCTGGACACTGTCTGCAGCCCCAGCCCTCCGGCAGGAGCCCCCTATCCTGGCACTCAGGACCCAGTCTGGGGGACAGGGGACAACGGCAATAGATGAGGCCTCAGATGGCCCAGGAAGAGCCTCCCCCAAGACTGGGGATAGAGGGGCCAGTGCTGCCAGACAGGCTGGCAGCTCAGGGTTTTGCCAGGGAGGTCTCAGCCAGCAGGGGCCCCAGGGGGGCACCCAGCACTGACAACTGAGCCTAGGGATTCTACCCGGAACTCCTCCCACTGCCTACCAGCCAGGCAGGTCCCAAGCACAGTGGCCTAGGCCCAAAGACCCCCGGAAACATGGACTGGTGTTTTGGGCACCCCCACGCTTGGGCTCTGCTTGGCGACCTTGGGTCTCCTGCACACAGCAGCCCCAGCAGAGCCTGTCAACTCCCGCCAAGCCAGCCCGCCGACCTCCTGGACCTGGTGGGGCAGTTGTGGGAACAACCGCGGTTCAGAAGATGCCAAACGCGGAGGCGCGGGGGCGGTGGGGGGGGGCTCTTCCGCCTCAGCGCAGGGCTAGGGGCTAGAAACTTTCCAGAGAGGAGGACCGTCCCGTTCGCTCACTCCCAGCGAGCAAAGACAATCGGCTTTCCGTGAAAATCCCATCCAGGGCAAGGAATCCCTGGGCTGTGGCCGTCCTCCAGGACCCCGATCCGGACCCGCGCGGCGCCCACGTGCCCGGCCCGACCACCTCCCCTATCGCGGCGCTGGGCGGGGAACCGGGCGGCAGGGACCCGAAGGTGCTCCCCGCCCTCGCTGGCAGGCCCCACGGGGACCGGCCGCCGCGTACTCACCCTCGCGGGTGGCGCGGGGCGGGGCAGGACGGCTCCGCGCGCAGCTCAGATCCGCTAGGCGCACAGGCTGGAGGCGCGGCGGCTCCGCTCGGCCCGGTCCCTGTCCCAGGCGCGGGGCCGGCCTGGGAGCGGGCAAGTCCGCCTGCTGGGAGGCGGGGGCCCGAGCCCCGGCGTGGGGCGGGGAAGGGGGCCGGACACGCTTGCGCACACGGCCGGGGAGCCGAGCGGGGAGCAGGAACGCGGGAGGAGGAAGGGCGGGGTGGAGGGGGAGGAAGGGCTGGGGCGATCCCGCTTACGGGCGGGGCGGGTGGCCGCCGACGCGGGATGTTGCGCCGGCCGTGGCGGCGGAGCCGGCTAGTGGCGGGCCTCGGGGCGAGAAGGGCGGAGGGGGAGACCGATCGGGCCGGCGCAGAGGGCTGGGGGCGGGGCGGTGGTGTTGGGAGAGCAGGTAGGAGGAGATTGGTGGGCTGAGGGCGCAGAGTTCAGGCGGGCGCAGCCCGCGAGTAGCACCAGGATGTGCCCAGCGCAGCCCATGCACACCCTCCTGGAAACAATGAGCCCCACAAAGCGTTCTCCGCTCTCCCACGCGTGGAACCGTGTTTTTCTCCCCATCGGTAAAGTGAGGCACACCCCTCCCACGCACAGTGGCCAGGTGCCCTGATCGGAGACCTGCGCCATCCCTTTGCACGAGTCTGGCCCTGCCACCCCCAACCTTATCTCTCTGCACCTCCTTTGCACACCCCTTCTTGGCTTTGAGAAAGCCTCTTAGTTTCTGTTCCTTACTGAAGGCGCCAGGCATCCTGCCCCCAGGGGAAAAACCCGCTAGGCCCTTAGCCTAGTGCCTGGGGCCCACCCACCCCAGTCAAGCCAGGAAACTACTCAGGCTGAAGAACAGTCCAGAAGTCACCCGCAGGACAATCCCCAGACCCTAAGACACTCTCTCAGAGGTGAACTGAGACGCTTAGTGTGAAGAGCTGGGGGAGGCAGGGAGGGGATAGCAGAGCTCCAAGGAACATGTAAGACCCCACCCCCCAAGGAAGCTTAACCAGCTAGTGGCAAAGAGAAGGCTCGCAGTGGACACCCACTCAAGGATAAGTTAGGATAGAAGCTAGTACAGATGAACCTATTTGCAAAGCAGAAATAGAGACACTGAGGTAGAGAGTAAATGTATGGACCCCAAGGGGGAAAGGGATGTGGGGCCAATTGGGAGACTGGAATTGGCATGTACACACTATCCATGGTAGTGGTGGTTTAGTTGCTAAGTAGTGTCCGACCCCCGAGACCCCAGGGTCCTCTGTCCATGAGATTCCTGACCCAGGGATGGAATTCATATCTTCTGCATTGCAGGTGGATTCTTTACCCCTGAACCCCCACAGGAGCCCATAATGACACATACTCACCTATATAGTATCATACAGGGTAGCCTGCAATGCAGGGGGTTCTTTATCACTGACCCACCTGGGAAGCCCTACACTATTGCTACTATGTATATAAAATAGATACCTAATAAGAACCCACCTTATAGCTCAGGGAACTTTACTTAGTGTCCGGGGGATATAGGTATACATAGAGCTGATTCTCTGCTATACAGCAGAAACCGACACATTGTAAAGCAATGATATACTCCAATAATTTTTTTAAACCAAAAGATTTCATTTAATACTGATGTTAATACAAAATGTAATCAGATGCAAATGAGTTCCTAAAGTCATTAAAAAGAAAAAAAAAAAGTAGGGTTTTATTTTCACATTTCTTTTCCAAGCTATCTTTTGTGTTCATGATCAGTCACTTCAATCATGTCTGACTCTTTGTGACTCCATGGACTGTAGCCCACCAGGCTCCTCTGTCCATAGGATTCTCCAGGCAAGAATGCTGGAGTGGGTTGCTATACCCTCCTCCAGGGGATTTTCCGGACCCTGGGATCAAACCCACGTCTCTTATGTCTCCTGTGTTGGCAGGCAGATTCTTTACCTCTAGTACCACCTGGGAAGCCTAGTTGTCTTTTAGGTAGAGATTTTTGGTCTGTTTACTTCTTATGTGTCAAAGAATTTGGTTAGTCTTATGTACTTATAAATAAATTTTATCTTTTTCTTGTAGTTAAACTACATAAGACCTAAAATAATCTGTTTCTATTTTTGTTATCTTTTTTATTAAATTTATTTTTTTAATTGAGGGGTAATTGCTTTACAGTATTGTGTTGGTTTTTGCCAATCAACATGTGAATCAGCCATAGATATGCCTAAAAAGAAAAATAGAGTAAATTAGCACAGGATATGACTAAGTATAAGGCATGAGTAATTGACGAGGGGGGTTCACAGAAATGCCATCTCTAAGTTCACTTCAGCCGAAACTGGAGGGTTCATGGTCTGAGAAGAAGTAACTGAGGCAACACTCTGGCCTTCGTGAGCACAGTGAAGGAGGCAGGGTGAAGACCAAGGGCCTTGAGCACGTCTACAGATGGCTGTCCATTCTAAATCACACCGGGCATGGTGGAGGTCTTTCCTGCGTCTCACCAGTGTCTAGCTCACCAGTGTCCAAGCATAATTAGTGCTTGGTTTTGTCAATCAAGCATTCACACAACAAATACTTATCTGGTATCAGCTCCAGCTCTGGCAGGGTGACTCAAGTCCCTGCGGGGGGGGGGGGCAAGGCTGAAGGGAGAGAGACCAGCCTCCCTGGTGCATGCAGTGGGGGTCAGAGGGGAGACACTGACCCAAGAGAGTAAAGCAACTGTCCGAAGCGACTGGAATCACCGAGCTGAACTGAGAATCATCCTAGCTTTGCAACTTTGCAAGCTCTTTAATGAACTCGATCTAAACACAGCTGGCAGTTCTTGTCCCGAACCACGTAAACTTCACCCTGTGGGAAAAACAGAACTGAAGGGCCAGCTTTGCTCCTGGAGACCTGATTTCCAATTCTGCCTTGGTCACTAAATAGCTTTAATTTTCCTGATAGAAAAAAAAAAAAAATGGAAGTAACTGTAAATTAGTCCAAGGGCTACTGCTGATGTGAAATTAGGCAACGGATATAAATTTGCTCCAGCAGTATAAGGTGCTGTTACCGTATGTGCTCTTATCATACACGTGGCACCTCCTCCTCTAACCAATAAACTGTATTCAAATCTCCTCCCTTCTCTTTTCCCCAGCTTATCCCAGGCCTGGTTACTGAGTGCCCAGAAGCTGACTGTCATAGAGACTCTTTCCCTCAGGCTGCAGTGCGCTCACTCACCATCTTTTCCCTCCAGTTCTTTAACACAGCCAGATGCTTAGCTGGCTGCCTAGAACCCATATTATCTGTGGGGCAGGAGGAAAGTGATTCTGGTACTTTTCGCCTGAAGACCCTTCCAGCCCACTTGCCCATCCGCAGAGCACTGGGAGTTGCTTAGCAAGAGGCAGTGTGGCGGGGCGACCCAGCTTCAGGTCCTAAAACTGTTCCTTTCGGGGCCAGCTGTGCCAAGGATGCATCAAGACACTCTGAGGATTAGTGGTCTGGTCCTGGCCCCCTTCTGAGCCATACTGCCTCCTTTCCCACCTCCAGAGCACCCCCTTTACCTCTCTGGTTCTGTCTCTGCTGTGAAGGAAGTTGGCGGACACAGCTCTGCTGGGGCACCCAGGGGTTCTCTCTCTCTCTCTAGGGAGCAGAGGGAGGAGACAGAGGAGCAAGCGTTGTGGGAGGGGCAGGTGCATCTGGAGCCGGGAGGCCAGGGTGTGGGTGAGAGTCGGGAGCCCTTAACACATGCGCCTCCCCAGGCCTCTGGCTCCTGTCCCTCGCATGTGCCACGTTAGCATCCTGCCCACCGGGAGGAGGAAATGGCGAGATGCTGTTTGAAGAAGAAATAAACCCAATTCAGCATCTCAGACACTTTTAAAAATAGCAACTTGGGGATGGTGTTTCAGCTCCTATTTTTATCAGATTTATATGGCTGGACGCTCGAGCTGTGCGGTTCCCAGGGTTCTCAATAACAGCGGACATCACTATTGTAGTCTTAGAAACCTGCCGTAAGGCCAAGGCTAAAATGCATTCCAGGAACCTGTCGGCTGGAAGAGATCCTGAGAAGTCACTGCACACAGCCCTCGTCTCTTTTAGGGCCACGATCAATGAACTACAGAGAGTTTATGGCTCGCTTTTTGCCTTCAAGTCTCGGTTGCCATGACTTCAGTGCCCAGTCTAGGATTTCATGGCCTTCTAATCCGGAAGTCCTTTTTAATATCCAACCCAAATATATTGGCTGCGTCCTTTAGACCCTCTGGCAGTAGGCAAGTGGCAGCTAACATTTATGAGTTCTTACCATGTCCACAAAATCCTCTTATTGAATCCTCACGAAGGCCCTGGCGGAGGGCACTGCTTTCACTAACTCCTAGCTGATGAGCAGTTACCTAACTTGCCCAAGATTATATCTGGATACGGTGCAGGTTCTATGGAGGGGTCACCAGACCATGCTGGCTCTGAAAAGAATGTACAACAGGATGATAATACATTTCTCCATAGTTTTGACTTTTATTTCTTTCTGGTCCTGAAGGAAAAATGGGTCAGGGTGCTTATTGGACGTGCTGGAAGCCACGTTTTAGGTTCTGGCCATGCTGAGCCATGCTCTCCCTGAGTGTTGTGTCTTAGCTCATGGTAGTCATCTGGCTTTCATTTTAGCCTGGAAGTCTGGCTTCTCCTGGTGTAAGCGCCCACAGCCCCGTGTGCTTTTCTCATGTACTCACGTTTGTGGAATTACTTTGTAATTATGTTTATCATTGTTGTTGTTACAAATAGATTCAAGGGATTAGATCTGATAGACAGAGGGCCTGAAGAACTATGGATGGAGGTTTGTGACATTGTACAGGAGACAAGGAGCAAGAACACCCCCAAGAAAAAGAAACGCAAAAAGGCAAAATAATTGTCTGAGGAGGCCTTACAAATAGCTAAGAAAAGAAGAGAAGCAAAAGGCAAAGGTGAAAAGGAAAGATATACCCATTTGAATGCAGAGTTCCAAAGAATAGCAAGGAGGGATAAGAAAGCCTTCCTCAGTGATCAAGGCAAAGAAATAGAGGAAAACGATAGAATGGGAAAGACTAGAGATCTCTTCAAGAAAATTAGAAATACCAAGGGTTTCAAGCAAAGATGGGCTCAATAAAGGACAGAAATGGTATGGACCTAACAGAAGCAGAAGATATTAAGAGGTGGCAAGAATACACAGAAGAACAATACAAAAAAGATCTTCATGACCCAGATAACCATGGGTGTCGTTAACCCCCCCCCACACACACACCATCAATAACCATGATGGTGTGATCACTCACCTAGAGCCAGACATCTTGGAATGTGAAGTCAAGTCGGCCTTAGGAAGCATCACTACAAACAAAGCTAGTGGAGGTAATGGAATTCTAGTTGAGCTGTTTCAAATCCTGAAAGATGATGCTGTGAAAGTGTTGCACTCAATGTGCCAGCAAATTTGGAAAACTCAGCAGTGGCCACAGGACTGGAAAAGGTCAGTTTTCATTCCAATCCCGAAGAAGGGCAATGCCAAAGAATGCTCAAACTACCACACAATTGCACTTATCTCACATGCTAGTAAAGTGATGCTCAAAATTCTCCAAGCCAGGCTTGAACAGTACGTGAACCGTGAACTTCCAAATGTTCAAGCTGGATTTAGAAAAGGCAGAGAAAGCAGAGATCAAATTGCCAACATCCGTTGGATCACTGAAAAAGCAAGAGAGTTCCAGAAAAAACACCTACTTAGGCTTTACTGACTATGCCAAAGCCTTCGACTGTGTGGATCACAACAAACTGTGGAAAATTCTTCGAGATGGAAATACCAGACCACCTGACCTGCTTCCTGAGAAATCTGTGTGCCAGTCAAGAAGCAACAGTTAGAACCAGACATGGAACAACAGACTGGTTCCAAATCAGGAAAGGAGTACTTCAAGGCTGTATATTGTCATCCTGCTTATTTAACTTATATGCAGAATAGATCATGCAAAATGCCATGCTGGATGAAGCACAAGCTAGAATCAAGATTTCCGGGAAAAATATCCTCAGATACACAGATAACACCACTCTTATGGCAGAAAGCAAAGAAGAACTAAAGAGCTT
Source organism: Antilocapra americana (assembly GCA_007570785.1). Lineage (NCBI taxonomy): Eukaryota > Metazoa > Chordata > Mammalia > Artiodactyla > Antilocapridae > Antilocapra > Antilocapra americana. The sequence goes on from ML661322.1 coordinate 7,300,806, forward strand.
CTTGATGAAAGTGAAAGAGGAGGGTGAAAAAGTTGGCTTAAAACTCAACATTCAGAAAACTAAGATCATGGCATCTGGTCCCATCACTTCATGGCAAATAGATGGGGAAACAGTGGAAACAGTGAGAGACTTTATTTTTTTGGGCTCCAAAATCACTGCAGATGGTGTCGGCAGCCATGAAATTAAAAGACGCTTGCTCCTTGGAAGAAAAGCTATGACCAACCTAGACAGCACATTAAAAAGCAGAGACATTACTTTGCCAACAAAGGTCCATCTAGTCAAGGCTATGGTTTTTTCAGTAGTAATGTATGGATGTGAGAGTTGGACTATAAAGAAAGCTGAGCACAGAAGAATTGATGCTTTTGAACTGTGGTGTTGGAAAAGACTCTTGAGAGTCCATTGGACTGCAAGGAGATCCAACCAGTCCATCCTAAAGGAAATTGGTACTGTATATTCATTGGAAGGACTGATGCTGAAGCTGAAACTCCAATACTTTGGCCACCTGATGCAAAGAACTGACTCATTGGAAAAGACCCTGATTCTAGGAAAGATTGAAGGCGGGAGGAGAAGGGGACGACAGAGGACGAGGTGGTTAGATGGCATCACTGACTCGATGGACATGGGTTTGAGTAAGCTCCACGAGCTGGTGATGGACAAGGAAGCCTGGCGTGCTGCAGTTCATGGGGTCACAAAGAGTTGGACATGACTAAGGGATAGAACTGAGTTGTTTGTGGAATTACTTTGAAATTATGTCTATCGTTGTCTAGAACTCTTTGTGATTCCATGGACTATTGTTGCCGGCCAGTCTCCTGTGTCCATGGGATTTTTCAGGCAAGAATCCTGAAGCGGGTTGCCATTTCCTTCTCCAGGTTATCTTCCTGACCCAGGGATCAAACCCAAGTCTTCTGAATTGGAAGGCAGATTCTTTACCATTGTGCTACCAGGGAAGCCCAATTACATCTATGTGTCTCACTAAGTTGTAAGATCCATGAGAGTTCTAGCTCCATATTCTTGTCTTTTTAAAAAAAAAAAAACAGGGTAGCTGTTCAAAACCTCGTTCTTTGAATTTAAACACTTTAAACAAATATAGTCCATGTTTATTTTTTAACAGTGGCTAAAATTTGGTAACTTCAAGTTTACATAGACTTCAGAATCCAGTGTAATTTCAATGAGAATATGGAGTGAACAGAGGGTTGTCAACATTTATTTTGCTATGTGAGGATTTTCTGAAAACAGCTACTGTTAATTATCACCATCTTCTTACAAAAGAAAGGTCCTTTTAGGGTTCTATATACATGTTTGGAATAAAGATTTAGTCCTTTCTGAGAAGGAAGAGTTGAAAGGCCCACATCAACCTACTCAGAAATAAAACAGATCCATTAAACTTGTTTGGAAATACAGATATCACAAGAGAAACATTTTCAAACATTACTTTGTTTGCAACTGTTTCTTGATCTGTTTCTCCATTCTGGGGATCTGTGTTCAACAGAACTAGGCAACGTGGAGCTAACTGTCCAACTCCTCCTGAAATGTTATTTTTCTCAGTTTCATGAAGGAATGTTGACAAATATAGAACACTCAGCAATTTTGCCCTATGAGGAAACTTTTGGGCAAACTGAGAGGAGCCGAGGAAAGGCAGTCACGTCTCCAATAGCTCTCCTCCCTCCCCAACCAGCCAGCAAGAAAGTCGGCCAAGGACTGGGGCCTGGCGCCGGTGGGGAGCCCTCCAAAGTTTATGAGAAGGTGACACCCACCTCTGCTGCAGGAGAGAAAACACGCAGCTAAACGCACAGGGGCAGAAGCCCACGCCGTCAGAGAGGACTAGTGGTGGCTCGTCAGTCAAGCGGTGCTGAGGCTTAAGGACTTTTTGATGAGGATGCTGTCTCAGGGGAGGTGGGGAGCTGGGTGGGTTCCGCTAAGTGAAGGCAGGGGGAACGCTAAGGCAGAGGAGATGGTTCTCATTCCTCATCCCTCGGGCGGAGGACTGTCTGCCCCCCTAGCCTGGGAGGCTGGAAGCTTCTTCATAGTCGTCTCTGGGTTCCCAGCCCTTGGGACATTGTCTGGCTCACAAGGCATGCAGTGAGTCAAAGCTTTGGACTCCACCGCAACCATGCCGCTTTGGCCTGCTGCGTGTAATGACCAGCAGGTCCCTCTGTGGTGGATCCTCACCCCCTTGACAAAGAAACAGGCTCAGGGGGCCTTGGGTCTGGTGCAGTACATGTTTAATAAGACATGAGGAACAAGAGAACGGAGCGTGGCTGAGAATTGGGTCTCCTGGTTCTCGGTCCCGGGTACGCAGAGGAAGAGCCATCCCGCCTCCTCTGCCTCCATTTCCATCCTCCTTTCACTCTGCAAGACCCACATCCTACCTCCCCTGGCAGTGTGTCCTGAGGAAGCAAGACGTGGTAACTCATAGCCCCACACTGACCAAAGAGCAAATGCCGGCCCCTCTCGGGCAGCGTGAGGCATCTGTCCCCTGGACTGGAAAGAGGGCCTCGTGCATTTAACTACACGTCGCCAGTGTCTGCACCCGTGTCTCTGCTCTGCTGGAGCAGTGGGAGATGTCCCTTTCCCAGGTAAGCCCTTGATGGCTTCAGCCTTGGGCGCTCTGAAGTCCCTTCCTGGCCTGGCATTTCTGCGGTCAGGGACCTAGGACCGCGGTCACACCTTGACCCCATGGCTCAGGGTTCTTGGACGTCACTGTAACCATGTCACTGTGCCCTGCTGAGACACGGGGTGTATCTTCTGGCTGCTCTATGGCAGTGTGTTTTGTCTTCCTGTCCAGATAACGACTCACTGACCAAGGAACAGAGGCAAAGGCGGGCGTCTTGGGCTTGCCTCATCTGATTCTGATTAAGGCCCTCCCACTTCCAGAAGGCCGGCCTCCAGCCCTGTCAACAAGCGTTTATCAACAGGACCTGCTCACACATGGGAAGTGACTTAAGTGCTGGGGAGGGAAAGAGGAAGTGCTGTCAGAAAGACTATAGATTATGTCCAGAAAAATTTCGTCCTGTGGTTTTTTCTGGGGGACCCACAGACATGTGTGCCATCAGGAAGAAACACTAAGTGGGAAAAAGGAAGAGGAAGGTGGTGGTAGGACAGAAAGAAGTGAAAGCAGGGAGGCCCGACATGAAGTCAGCCAGGAGGGGAGCTGCTGAAAGCCCCGAGCCCTCCAGGCCGGCCGTGCCCACCCCCCTTCTCAAGGCCATCCCGCTAGGGTCTGCCCACTCCACCTCCCCAGGCCACGCTGTGAATGAGACAGATCGTTTATTCTCATGCTGGGAAGAAGCCAGTACAAAATACATTAAAAACAAACCAAAAAATTCACTTGGTGCTAAAAACCCTGCTGACCCCACGCCCCACACGGGTGGTCTCCTCTCAGCTTCTCTGGGCCTCCTGAAGGAGCGCCAGGAGGGGGTCGTCAGCCCGCAGCGCAAAGGTGAGCGTGCGACGCCGGTAGTGCTCGGGATCCTGCTCCAGGTTGTCGATCACCTCCGCCAGCAAGTGGGCCCGCTCCACGCCGGCGCCCGGGGCCTCGAAGCCCAGGGCAGTGAAGTGGACGTGCAGGTGGTAGTAGGAGGGCAGGTAGTGCAGGTACACGCGGAGGCGGTCCGCCGCCACCTGGTAGCGCCGCAGGATGGCCTCCTGGCAAGAAGCAGGGGGCAGGACGGTCAGCTGTGACCCACGTGCTGGCGCCAGGACCCCCTCCTGCCCACAGCCCCCACCAGCCTCTCTGTCGCCCCACAGGGGCTTCGGGGTCCCTGTCTTCCATTCTAGGGAGTCACCAGGTACAGGTGACAAGCAGCAGGGTAGAGGGTTTCTTCCCAAGGAAGGGGACGGTGGCCTTGATCAGGGCTCCCCGCTCTAACCGGGTAGAACTCCCACTTCCTCTGTCGCCGCTGGGTCTCTAGGAAGTCTTGGTGTAACAGGGGCCTGGATTCCCAAGACTGGGGGACCTGCCTGCCCTGGAGGATTTACCAGACATAAATCTTCAAGTGGGTGGCAGGAAGGCTTTTTCTCCTGCTCAGCACAGAACAGAGTGGAGCTGGGCTGCGGCAGAGCTAAGGGCTTGGTGGCAGAGAAAGGCTGGGGGAGGGGACGCGGGCAGGGCTGGACAGAGCTGGGAGGCATCGCAGGATCCTCAGATTCTTGCTGGACTTCCTTGGCCCACCCCAACTTGCGCGGTGGCAGAGCTTTTTCTACCTCATCTGCCTTCAGGAGCCTCCAAGCCTCTTGGAATTAAGAGAAGATTTAATTTCCAATGTAGGCCAATCTCTGAGGGGGGTGAAGAAAGACAGGGCCTCAGTGGGCTCAGAACACATGCTGGGACTGTACTGTGCTCTGCTGATGGGGTGCACCCCTAGGGATCTGGGCATCAGGGAGACCACCAGGGCACCCAAAGGGCTTCCTGGAGGGCTGGCCCATCTGAGAGAGGGCACTGGAGTTGCCAGGGCAGGTGCAAGTGCTGGCCTGACACCTCCCAGGGGCCCCGCATCCAGCGAAAAGAGAAAGGCAGCCAGGGACATGGTGGGGTGAGCATGTAGGTGGGAAGACAGGTGGGCAGAGTGGGGAGGGGGCCAGAGGAGAAGGAGAGTGGCCCCAGGCAGAGCCCTGCCCCCAGGGCCTGGCAGAGCCTTGGAGTAGGGCTTGTTGAACCTCAGCCAGGGGAGCCTCTCCGCTGCTGGAAACCTTGGTGACAGCAGGTCCGGCACGGAGGTCACACCGTCCAGTGTCTCAAGAGTGGAAACAGGGCCGAGACCAACCCCACAGAATAATGGGTTCAGAAGGACCCCTCCAGATACCCAGGCCCAGAGAGGTGAAATGACCTGCCCGACGCCCCCTGGGGGCTAAGGTCAAAGTGTCAGAACCAGGATCTCAGCCCAAGATTTGAGACTCTCCTCTCCCCTACCATCTGCCCTCGCCCCCAGGGCTCCTTTTAGCAGCCTTTTCATCCAATTCAGCAAATCTCCCAGAGGGAAAGTGTCCCAGAATGCCAGGTGCTAAAGCAGTCAGTCTCTGCCCTCAGGGTACACCAGGGGACACACGCAGATCTGTGTCAGGTCGTGGACCATCTACCCAAGAAACACGTGTGGCATGATGCAGCTGTCATGGGTAACCCTGGGATGGGAGGGCACCCAGATGTGACCTGCAGGACAACATCAAGGAACAGAATCGAGGACCTGAGCTGAGAAAGCCTGGGTAGGGTGAGGCAAGGGGGCTGAGCGCAGAGCCAGAAGGCAGGGTGGGACCAGGACCAGGGGTTTCCTGAGGCCATCTATGCGCCTTCACAAGCCCCTGCAGGGCACTTAGAGAGAAGCCTTTCACAGAAGGGTGGAGTGAGGAAAGGGGCCCAGTAACTCCTCTGGGCTCTGGCGTGGACTTGGCCCAGGAACCCCTCTGGGCTCTGGCGTGGACTTGGCCCCAGGAACCTCACCTGCCCCTCCCGGAGAATGTTCCTGAGCAGCGGCAGGTGCTCTGGGGTGAGGTCCCGAAGCGACTTGATGCCCCGGCGATGGCAGATGGCGATCAGGTACAGGTCATCGAGCTGTGCAGAGACAGGCAGGGTGAACTGGGCTCAGCAGGGGGCCACCCGCGGAAGCTGCCCATCCTGGAACTGCCCCCCTGGAAGTCAGGAAGCACCCCCACCCCAAGGCCTGCAGGGCCAGCCATTGCCAATCCCAGGGACACCATGGCTGGACCCAACCCCAGGCAAGGTGGGCGTCCACTTGCCCCAGGTGAGCAAGGGTAGTGTAAGGGAAGAAGCCTCTGTTTATTCTTCCTACTCAAAAATATCACACAAGAATATTTACATACTGACAGCTGATGGGGAAGTAGGGGGACAGAAGTGGGGGATTCAAGAAAATGCCATGAAGCACTTTTACGGTCTAATCACATGTACTGAAGTAATTGCTGTCAGGCACGAGGGGAGAAGAGTGCAGGAGAAACAAGACTAGTGAGGGTGATCAGAGAGGCGTCCTGGGAGAGGACACAGAGGACCTGGGTCCCGAGGAAGAGGGAGAGCTTGGGAGAAGGGCACCGGGTAGAGGAACGGTGGGAAAAAAAGGCTAAGAGGCATTTGTGGGGGGAGGGGGACTCCCTGTGCCTGAAGTCGAGGCAGGTGATGGGGGGAGAGGCAGGTGCCGGGGAAGGGAGCCTGAGGCCCATGGGCCGGGGAGCTCCACCTCGCTTCACCCTCGTCCCCCTTCCCGGATCTCACAGGGCTCATTCACAGCCCTTCCTGCCGTCCTTCCTGAAAACAGCGGCTGGCTGAAGACCTGGGGGTCACAGCAGTACAAAGACCCAAGGCCAACAAGACCTTGAGCCAGAACCTTGAGCCAGAGAGCAAACGGACTCTTCCTCTTGCCCAGAAAACCCTTCCTGTCCCAGTCTCCACTTGCCCAAACCCTGGCCTTGGCCAGTTTCATATCCTCATGCAAAAGCCCCAGACACCAGGGCTCCAAGGGCCAAGGCCTGGTGCGGATCCAGCGGCCCTCGGCTCTGCAGGCCAAGCCGCTAGATTCTTCAATGAGATTATTTGGGGACCATGAGTCACCCAGCCAAGTCCCTAAGGGCCCCAACTTAAAAAACTGGGAATGAGACTTTCCAGATGGTGCCTGATGTCCAGCTGTGCTTCTTCATGCCAACAGTCTCTCTATGCCACACGCACTAGTCTCCGCCAGAGCCCTAAGAGCCCGGGCTTTCTGCCCCAGACCGGCCACACATGAGGGCAGTGGGAACCTGGCAGCAGATGGCTAAGCAGTGCCCACCTGGGCCTCAGCTCTGCCTGCAAGTCCCTTCTCGATGCTTCCTTCTCATGACCTGTGTCCAGGACTCTTGTACAAGCTGAGACCCAAGGAGCAGCAGGAAACGAAGCTGTTTGAACTAGGAGTGTGTGCGTGCCTGTGGGTGTCTTCAGCCGTTCCACGTTGCCACTGCCACAGGCCCTCCAAACAATAGTAACATTTGTTTAGATGATATCTGTTGACAAATCCCAAAGATGACTTTAAGTCATACCTCTTTGCTCCACTGGCATGGAATGAAGCATGAAGCCTGTGTTGGGTGCCAGTTCACCGGCTGAGTGAGGGAAGGAAAACAAACCTGTCCTTTGATAGCAGACATGACCCCGGATTTTCCCCAAAGGGCCCCGGCTTCCCAGAGAAATGATCTGGAAAAAAAACAGGCCGGGGGCTGGCAAGGGTCTCAGACTGGCATCCCAAAAAGCAGCACACCAACCCCTCTGGGGAGACAGAGGCCATCAACCCTGTCTACTCTAAGGCAGGGCAGCAAAGTGAAGCAACAGCCTCCTAATGAGGGGCAAAACAGAGAACGGCTGGAGCTCTGGAGAGCCGTGGCTCCACCTCAGGAGAGATGCAGAGGACGAGGCCCCTGCCTGAGTGCCTTAGACACAAGGATCTACATTCCACAAGCTGAATGTGTCTGCGTCTACATGAGCACGCACATGCATGCTGACACGTATAATATGTAAAGACTATGGAGGAGAGACAAACCATCTCTTCTGGGGCAGGGACGTGGAGGAATGCCGGGTGAGGGAATGGGCTTTCACTGCCCACTCTGTGTGCTGTTTGTATTGTTACCATGTACATCTTGGTGTTGGCTTCCCTGGTGGCTCGGTCAAGAATCTACCCGCAATGCAGAAGATGTGGGTTCGATCCCTGGGTTGAGAAGATTCCCTGGAGAAGAGAAAGGCTACCCACTCCAGTGTTCCTGCCTGGGGAATCCAATGGAGAGAGGAACCTGGCGGGCTACAGTCTATGGGGACGCAAAGAGTTGGATATGACTGAGCTTCTAATACATGTATAGGTATTAACTGGACCAATCCTACACCCTCAAATAAGCCACATAAAGGAATATACAGGTTCTCTCTAAAGAGAACTGAAGAAGGGATTCTCTAGTCTCCGGGGAGCCAGAACCTCCAGCAGACATTAGGGATTTGATCAATATTTGTGGGGCTTTCCTGGTGGCTCAGTGATAGAGAAACCATCTGCAAACAGGAGACACGAGTTTGATCCCTGGGTCGGGAAGATTCCCTGGAGAAGGTACACTAACCTGCTCCAGTATTCCTGCCTGGAGAATCCCATGGACAGAGGAGCCTGGTGAGCTACCAGCAGAGCCAGGCATGACTTAGTGACTAAACAACGATAGCAAAATATTTGTGAGATGGATGGACAGATGAATGGATGGATGGACATTCTTTAACTCTGGGCCATCAGTGAAGGGAAAAAGACACGCTTCTGGGAAGAGCAGCGGCACAAGGGGACACCAGGGTGGCTAGTGAGTGAGTGAAGTCGCTAAGTCGTGTCCGACTCTTTGTGACCCCATGGACTGTAGCCTACCAAGCTCCTCTGTCCATGGGATTTTCCAGGCAAGAGTACTGGAGCGGGTTGCAATTTCCTTCTCCAGGAGATCTTCCTGACCTAGGGATTGAACCCAGGTCTCCGGCATTGCAGGCAGACACTTTACCATCTCAGCCACCAGGGAAGTCAGGGTGGCTAGAAGTCCCCTCAGAGCACAAGCCAGACCGCCCTCTCCTCAGTCCTCTTTTGGTGGATGAGGATGAAGGATGGAAGTCCAGGGCCTGGCCGGTCTCCCTGAGGGACACACTGCCTAATTCTAGGGAGCCATGGGCCTCAGTGTTCTGTCACAAGTCAGGGATCTAACGCCCTTAACTGTGGCACCACAAGGAGCCAAGTGGTAATGAAGCAAAGGTCAGGGACAGTCACACCTGTCCAGTCAGCAAGTTAAAAGTCTGATAAGCAAGCTGGCCCCTTCACAGCCCGAGGGCGAGTCACCCCACCACCGTGTGGCTGGGACCCTGCTTGGGCTCCTGAAGCCTGTTCTCTCTTAAAGCGGACAGGCAGGGCAGTGCCCCAGGCAGGCCCGGCAGGATGCCTGCCGGTGCCAGGTAAGGAGGAGCACGGGCTTCCACTCTTGGTGGTGCCACGGGTGCCAGAGCGTTACGGCTCCTTGAATGGGGAGGCTGTGGCTGTCCCCACGTGGCCCTTGGACCACCACTTCCTGCAGATCACAAGGTCTTCTTCAGGGACCTTGTGAGTTCAAATTCCTCCTACCAACGCCCCCCCCCACCTCCCTGCACCGCGTGTGTGATTCAGAATGGCCAGCGCAGGGCTGCCCGAGGGGGCAGACGGGATGCGCAGAGCCCCCGGCGTGCCCACCCAACAGGCGCTCTGGCTTCGACCCCTCTGCCCTCCCTCCCCGCCTGAGTGGGGATCAGCTGTGGGGGGTGGCTTCTGCTCATCATCAGCCAGAGGGGAGGGCAGGCTCCTCTGACCTTCCCCGCTCGGCCCTAAGACCTCTGGAAACTCCCTTCAGATTCCCTACCTGCCTCCTCCTTCCCCCGCCAGCCACATCCAGGAAGTCCCACGAGCCACCCCGGGAGACAGCTGGCACTGGCTCGCCGGTGCCTCTGAGCCCGAATCCTGTCCCCCTCACCCCAGCCACAGGCTCTCAGCCCCGCTCTCTTGGCACCTGGAGTGGTGTGGCTGGTCAGGAAACCCGCCCCATCCAGCCAAGAGAATGCAGGTGAGCTCAGCGGAGGGCTCAGAGTGAGTCAGGAGGCGTCGAGCGGGACAGGCCCGACTCCAGATCAGCGTCCCCGGGAGACCTCACAACCACGTGAGGAACACAGAGCCCAGAGGGGCCCGCCCGAGAGCCTGGATTAGTCACGGATTTCAACTGGGAGGAGAGGGGGAGTCTAGTTGCTCCCCACCGCCAGCCCCCAAGAGCCCAGGGCTGGCTTCCTGGGCCTTATCTGGGCCCAACTCCAGTCTGTGTGGGCACAGTGCTGCCTGGACCCGGTGCCCTGCTGGTTCCTGTTACTCTCAGGGCATGACGGTCCACCCAAAGAGAAGACAGCTAGCAAGCCTCTCGGTGTGAGATGAGAGAGGAGGAGAGAGGTGCAGAGAGACTGCAGAGGACTGGAGGGGTGGTGTGAGTGAAGACGGCTTTTGGGGAACCTGCTCCCAAAAGGGTCAGGGGAGGGGGGCACTTGGGGGCCAGGCAGCAGAGCTGAGAGGCTTTGGGGGGGTTGCCTGGGCCACTGGAGGCCCCCTCTGTGGCTCAGGTGGTGCAGGGCACTCCTCCGGAGGGTCCTGTGGTTTCTGCCAGCCAGTGCTGCCTGGATGTGCTGGTGTCCAGGGCATGGGGAGGGGTAAACTGTCCATCTCAGGGCCCCGGGCGCCCCTGGAAGGGAGGGTGGCAGCCTCACACTTGGCTGATAAGGAATAGCCCATGACGTCATGACACAAACACTGCCCATCCTCACCCCTAGCGTGGGAGGTAAGCCAGAAGGGGCTTTAACTGGCCCATTGAAGGGTAAACATTTGTGCAGATGCTCCCAGTACAGACAGCTCAGCCTCCCCTGTCGGTTAATTATAATCTGCTTAGAGAAAGAGAGACCAACAGGAGGAAGAAGGGCAGGATTAAGGAGCGGCAGCTGGAGCGGGGCACTCAGAGACCAGAGAGGCCCAGCGTGAAACCTTGTACCTGCTGTTGGTTCCACTTGAGGTCGGGGATCAGGACAAAGCCGTCAGACGGATCCGGGTTCTCAAAAACAATCCGGTCAGCTTCAGCCTTCTTGTCGAGAATGTTATACACCCACTGGAAGGAGGGCAGAGAGAGGAGGTTCACAAACCAGTCCTTTCCCCAAGAGACACCACACGCTGGGAGAGGCAGGTTCAGGGGAGGACACCCAATGTTAAAGGGGCACGAAGCTCAGGGATCCATACTCAGGCCATTCTGCCCCAGGGGTCAGCTCTTGGGTCCAGAAGAGACCTCCCCTCCCCCACTACGGCCACCCACCGGGGGACACCATGGCCATCCCCTCGGGGGTCACTACAGCTGCCCCCACAAGCATCCAGATGGAGTTCACTGTTCAGGCCAGGCCCGTCCTGGCCACCCCCGTGCACACCCTCTGCTCTGGCCTCACAGGCCTGGTCTGCACCCTCTTCCACTGCCCACAGGACTCTGGTGAAGTGTCCCTGTGCCCCGACAGGACCACGGGGCAGAGTCTGCTGGGAGTTCTTTCTGTAGAGGGAGACCACCACACACCAGGGCGGGGAAGGGCTTGTGTTCTGGAAATTACTGTGCTGGGTATCCCAGCACCCCTGGGATTCTTGTGCGCGTGGGGTTAGCGCCTCTACCCTACTTCACATGGACCCTTCACGACAAAGAGGAAGAAACGCCACACGAGAGGCAACAACACAGACGCTTCCTCCCTTCCTGTCAACCCTGGGCTGCCAGCTCTCTCACGCCCTTTGATCAGCTGCTGTCCACCGTCTTCAAGGACCCTTCCTTGAGCACTGCATGAACCCCAAGGGCATCGCTTTATCATGAAGGTCCTGGCGGCCTCTCTGAGGAAGCCAGCCTGCAGCCTGGAGGTCAAAATACGAAGGCCCTGTTCTCATGGAGCTCCAATCCCTGGAGCCCACTCTACTCCACTGCCCCTGAGCTCTGAGAATCCTTTGCCAACATGACTTCCTTCCAGGCCAGTGAACTCTGCCCAAAATCTGACAGGGAACCCTGCTGCAGAGCCAGAGAAGAGGCGGGAGTTGGGCTCACCCAGCTGCCCCTTCTGCCCCACAGTCAGGAAGGCACTCCAGCTGATGAGGGCTGGAGGGGAGGACAGGGCACCGACACGGCCAGCCAACACGGGGCTCCTTAGCTCACCACCAGGAGTGCTGGCGTGGCAGGGTCAGTGAGGGCCCAGGCTGTCCCCCCTACCCCCCGGGGGCTCCCTTCCCACTGTCCCCCGAGTCCGCATCCTGCACTCTCGGCCAGCACAGCCAAGGCCAACTGCAATGGTCTAATATGGAGAGGGATGAGGCAGAGGGAACCTGCCAGGGACGATCTGGGCCTCCCAGGCACCCTAGGAAGACCCACAGGCCAGTCACAGTGAGGTTAACCCACTAAAAAAGAGGGGCTTTCCCAAGGAAAGCCTGGCCATGCCACTTCCTGGTGAGGCCTGGAGGCCATCCTGTGGTGGCTTCTTTGTGCAACCCTAGGGGCAGAGCAATGCACAGCCCAGCAAGTTGAGAATTTCCCAGGGGAAGCATCTCCTCTGTAACTGGACATCTCTCTAGGAATGTGCTACTTGAGAAAAAAAAAGTCAGTCGTATCCTGATCAGAAGTCTCCCAAAGATAAATGGGAGGGAGGAGATGGTGGTTCTGCATGGATAGCCCTGGGGTTGCTCAGCCCACAGCAGGCCAGGCCACCCCAGGGCCCTGCCTTCCCCCACAGCTCCTGCCTCTGTCTAGAAAACAACACATCATCTGGGGGAGAATGTATGGGCTCTGGAGCCCAACAACATGGGGCTCATCTCTCACCTCCAACACTAACTAACTAGCTGCACGCTGCAAAGTGATTTCATCTAAGCCATGGTTTCCTCCTTTGTCAAGAGGCGCTAATTATACCCACAGGTTAGGGCTGTGGTGAGGACTAAGTGAGAAAATGGGCTCACACAGGCGTCTAACAGAGCCCTGCCCAGGAAGGCAACGGAAAGCGGAGAAGTTGCTGGGAAAGGTCAGGCTGGGCGTGCCTGAGGCTGTAAGAGCAGCTGTGGGAAGGGAAAAAGGAGAGTGGATGAGAGCAAAGGAAGTGCGTTGATTCTGGGGCAAGAGAACCACGTGTGAGACTGGAGGGGCGCCCAGGGCTGGAAGGGTGTGGTGTGATGAAGGCGCGTTGTGACGAGAGCATCTCGGGGGCCAGGCAAGCCCGCAGGTGGCAAGGACGTGCACCCAAGTTCACACAGTTCCGACCTAGAGTCCAGCCCCAGAGCCCACCAAGCTCCACGCCATCCATGTGGGGAGGGCCCCTGAGAGAGCGGGAGGGGCCTGGATTCACAGGACATCTCAGCCTAGACGAGGGAGGAGAACCAGGGGACGCAACTCACACGAATCACAGGGTGATATCATGGGGAGGGACACCCTGGGAAAGCAAGCCCAGGAGCCTCGGCCCCACGGATGATGGAGCTGTGGGGACACTGGCAGCTTCTGGACCCATCTGGGCGTGACGTCCTCCCTGTGGGTGACGCTGGCAACTGCCCCGGGAGCCCCTCTCCTCCCTCTTCCCTGTCCTCCCGCTCCTTGGCTGGCCCCTCTCCTCCGGCCGCCCCTCCCCTGCCGTGTCTCAGCTCCACGCCCTCCTGCTCCTCCTCGCAATGCCCCCCGTGTAGACAACAGTGGCCACCACTCTGGCGCCTCTTCGACGCGGGAAACAGCAGCAGGCACATGGAACGTGGCATGGCTCTCGGCCTCCACCAGGACCCCAGGAGGGCGGTGCTGTCCATCAGTTTCAGACAGGGAAACTGGGACTCAAAAGTGAAAGACGAGGACTTCCCTGGGGGCACGGGGGATAAGACTCTGCCTGCCAGAGCGGCAGACACGGGTTCGATCCCAGGTCTGGGAAGATCCCACATGCTGTGAGGCAACTAGACCCGGGAGCTGCAACTACGGATCCTAGAGCCCGTGCACCACAACTGGAGAGAAGCCCACTCAGCAACGAAGACCCAGCACAGCCGAAACTAAATAAATTAAATGAGACAGTTATCAATAACCTCAGATAGGCACATGACACCACCCTTATGGCAGAAAGTGAAGAGGAACTAAAGAGCCTCTTGATGAAAGTGAAAGAGGAGACTGAAAAAGTTGGCTTGAAGGTCAACATTCAGAAAACAAAGATCGTGGCATCTGGTCCCATCACTTCATGGCAAATAGATGAGGGAAGAGTGGAAACAGTGTCAGACTTTATTCCTCTGGGCTCCAAAATCACTGCAGATGGTGACTGTAGCCATGAAATTAAAAGACACTTGCTCCTTGGAAGGAAAGTTATGACCAACCTAGACAGCATATTAAAAAGCAGAGACATTACTTTGTCAACAAAGGTCTGTCTAGTCAAAGCTATGGTTTTTCCAGTAGTCATGTATGGATGTGAGAGTTGGACTATAAAGAAAGCTGTGTGCTGAAGAATTAATGCTTTTGAACTGTGGTGTTGGAGGAGACTCTTGAGAGTCCCTTGGACTGAAAGGAGATCCAACCAGTCCATCCTAAAGGAGATCAGTCTTGGGTGTTCATTGGAAGGACTGATGCTGAAGCTGAAACTCCAATACTTTGGCCACCAGATGTGAAGAACTGACTCATTTGAAAAGATCCTGATGCTGGGAAAGATTGAAGGCAGGAAGAGAAGGGGACGACAGAGGATGAGATGGCTGGATGGTATCACCGACTCAATGGACATGGGGTTGGGTGGACTCCGAAAGTTGGTGATGGACAGGGAGGCCTGGTGTGCTGCGGTTCACGGGGTAGCAAAGAGTCAGACATGACTGAGCGACTGAACTGAACTGAAATAAAATTAAAATTATTTAAAAATGAAGGACAAGGTCTCAAGGCACTGAGGTGTCAGGACAAGAGGCCAAATCCTGGGTTCAAAAATGGATCTCTAAGGCTCTGGATCCAGACATCCCACTGCATTCTTTTTTTTTTAACTGGGAAATTACAAGCACCTCAGATGTGAGTATCCAAGTAGGTTCGATGGCTAAGAGCACAGACACTGGGGCCAGGCTGCCTGGCTGTGAAGCCAGTCTCCAAAGGCCTGTTGTGAAGATATGGTGCCCGCAAAATGCTCAGGACTGCTGCTGTTCTAAGTCAACTTGTGAATGCCGAGACGTCCCAAGCTAACTCACTGTCCTCCACGGAAACCCACTCTGCTGTCCACATCCCCATGCTGGTTAACCATCCTAGCATCTGCCGCTCATTGCCCAAGGTACCCCTGGAGTCACCCCAGGCCCTCCCCTCGCTGCTCCAAGCCAGCTCCCAACTAGGCTCTGCCTCTTAATCGAAAAAGAAGCCCTCCTCTACTCTCACCACTTCCAACTGCTTCTTTAAATCTCATCATATTACCCACGTGCTTAAAACCATTTACAGGACCCTCAATGCCTATGGCAGTTGTCTTCAAATACAACAATAGATTTTTTCTACAATCCAGATTTCCCAGTTTGATCCTGAGTCAGTAGGTACCGAGGAGGGCCCTGTGCTCTGTATTTTATAAAACCTCAAGAGGCCATGCTGACGACGGGCAAGGTTTGGGAACTCCTGGATAAAGTGCACACACCTCTTCCTGGGCCCTGCCTGTCTTCTATTGCTAGCTCCCCAAATGCATCAGAGTCCAGCCCTCTGAGACCCTGGAGTTTCTCTCTGCTCTGTCCACAGTACCCTGTCTGTCCTTTCCACCTGGCAAACTTCTCTTTGTCCTTTAAGATTCAACCGAGGATCCTCTCCCCAGTGAAGCCTCCCACCATCTGGGCTGATCACTCCCCTATGTGTCACAGCTGTACCTCATGTATTAACCACCAAAATGCTCATCCCATGACATTGCACACCTAGCTTCCTTACAAGACTGTGAGGACATTGTCAGTGCTTATTCTGGTGACCCTCCAGACCCTAGCACAGGATCTGGGACCTAGGGGATGCTCAATAAATATAATAGCTATTGCCAATTAGCTCTGCAGACTTCCAAAGAATAGCAAGGAAAGATAAGAAAGACTTCATCAGTGATCAATGCAAAGAAATAAGAGGAAAATAATAGAATGGGAAAGAGTAGAGATCTCTTCAAGAAAATTAGAGATACCAAAGGAACATTTCATGCAAAGATGGGCACAATAAAGGACAGAAATGGTATGGACCTAACAGAAGCAGAAGATATTAAGAAGAGGTGGCAAGACTACACAGAAGAACTATACAAAAAAGATCTTCATGACCCAGATAACCACAATGATGTCATCACTCACCTACAGCCAGACATCCTGGAATGCAAAGTCAAGTGGGCCTTAGGAAGCATCACTATGAACAAAGCTAGTGGAGGTGATGGAATTCCAGTTGAGCTATTTTAAATCCTAAAAGATGATGCTGTGAAAGTGCTGCACTCAATAAGCCAGCAAATTTGGAAAACTCTGCAGTGGCCACTGGACTGGAAAAAGTCAGTTTTCATTCCAGTATATATTGCATCTGATCCCTTACTTCATGGCAAATAGACGGGAAAACAATGGAAACAGTGACAGACTTTATTTTGGGGGGCTCTAAAACAACTGCAGATGGCAACTGTAGCCATGAAATTAAGACACTTGATCCTTAGAAGAAAAGTTATGACCAACCTAGACAGCATATTAAAAAGCACAGACATTACTTTGTCAACAAAGGTCTGTCTAGTCAAAGCTATGGTTTTTCCAGTAGTCAGGTATAGATGTGAGGGTTAGACTATAAAGAAAGCTGAGCATCAAAGAAGTGATGCTTTTGAACTGTTATGTTGGAGAAGACTCTTGAGAGTCCCTTGGACTGCAAGGAGATCCAACCAGTCCATCCTAAAGGAAATCAGTCCTGAATATTCATTGGAAGGACTGATGCTGAAACTGAAACTCCAATACTTTGGCCACTTGATGTAAAGAACTGACTCATTTGAAAAGACCCTGAGGCTGGGAAAGATTGAAGGTTGGAGGAGAAGGGGATGACAGAGGACGAGATGATTGGATGGCATCACCAACTCAATGGACACAAGTCTGGGTAAACTCCGGGAGTTGGTGATGGACAGGGAGGCCTGGCGTGCTGCAGTCCATGGGGTCACAAAGTCGGACAGGACTGAGCAACTGAACCGAACTGATTGCCAAGTAAGCTGAGTGCTTGTAAACTTGCTAGAAATAGCCAAAAAGAATACATGGGGAAATTCCCTGGCGTTCCAGTGGTTAGGACCCGGTGCTTTCACTGCTGAGGGCCTAGGTTCTTCTTTGGTCAAGAAACTAAGATCCCACAAGCCACACAGCTCAGCCAATTTAAAGTAATAAAGAACACATGAACACTCATGTCACACAGAAGTGGGTAGAGTAGTGGAGTTATTTCCCAAGAGGATGTGACAAATGGTCTTTAAGAGGGTGCATATATGACTCACGCTGAAACTGTATTAAGGACTTCCTCTCTTGAATCACATATATGTGCAACTAGTATAGCAAAACACACATTCCAGGACATCCGCTTCACGATCCCAGATACTTTCTAGGAAGATGGAGACCAATTTCCTTCCTACTTAGAAGACAAAGCAAGTGCTGGGACGTCTTTGTTCAAAAAGGAAAAAAAAAAATCAAGCCAGAGTGAGCTAGAGAAAATCCTTGTGCAAATCCTGTGTGGGGACCACGGCTAACAGCCTGGCTGGGTCTTCCCCGTGGAACCTCCCTCAGCCCCTGTCTGCCTCCCGTTCTTCCTCCTCCCAAGGACAATCCACCTCAAAGGACCCCACGCTCAGGACACCCTCCCTTCCTCTGGGCCTGGGAGAAATGGCCACGAGCTTCCCATATCAGGACACCCTGCCCCACTGTGCCCATACTCTCAGTTGAAATACATACAAATGCTCAGGGAACAGGAGTGAGTGATAAAGAGACAGGACAGGAAAACAACTCATCCATCATATTAACTCTGAGCATGCCCATGGGGCCAATTTCGGGAAAGGCTCTGGTTGGTGCTGGGCACAGACCCAAGGAGAATCAGATCTTTTAGCGAAATGGCCTTGCGTCTGGCCCAGGGACTGAATACACTCTGAAGATGCTTCCAACCCGTGAACACAGCCCTGGAAGAAGAGCCCGTATACCAGCCCCTCCCCCCGGTCCTGCCCCCTAGGATGGACGCAGGGGACGAAAGGGAAGGAGGAGTTTCTCCCCTGGGACTCAACTCCTGCAGACTAGTTAACTGCAGATGAAACCAGGAATGAGCGTCCGGATGGGGAAGGCCTAACCAGCATTCCTGTTTACCATTTTCAGACCCCTGGTCTGGGTAAGCCATTCTTGAGATCGCATCAGTGCTGCTAGAGAGTAGACAGAAGTTCTTCCCAGGGAGTGGACTGCTCTGAGATCCCAGACTGCCTCGGTGGCGTGCCCGAGACCAGCGTCAATTCCCTTATCCGTGCAGGTGACTGTCCTCCGTGAAACACGACTGCTTGAGCCTGGCTCTTTCTATGCATTTATCCTGCTTATTCCTCTCCAGAACACTCTGAGTCTCACGTCCTGTGTGCTATCCGATGCCTGCACAGGAGGTAAGCGGCATGAAGGCAGGGACACTGCTGGCCCCTGGGACCATCTCGACCGACGTCTGAGAAGACAAATGCTGGCCCCAGGGACAGCACTCGCGTCCGACCTGTGGGGCCTGCCTGAGCTGTGGTGGCCGGTACCTGGATGCTCAAGCTCTGGGACTCCAGGTGGGGCAAGGTGACGTTCCTGTAGTCGCTGCCCGTCTCTCGGACCAGGTGGAGGTCCTGGCGCAGATACTTCTGTAGGTGCTTCTCTGTGGCAGGGTAAACCACGGTTGTTTTCACATCTGCAAAGACACAGCGCGGTCAGCCACGCTCTCCACCCGGTCCTGCCACCCTCCAGCCCCCCTGGCACCATGGGGAGGAGGTGGCCACTGTCTCGTCTCTGATTCCCCAGTGACGGGAGCCAAAGGCTAAGAAGTTATGATTCACTTGTGTTCCACTCTCATGAAGTGTCTCATGCCATTAAATTCATGAAGGTGAATCACTCTCAGAATATGGAAAACATAAGATGTTCGTGGATGGATCACGGGGCCCCTCATCACCCTTAACCCCAGCCCTTCTCTCTTACTTTCTGGGCACAGGAATGAAAGGTTTCTGACTCTCCTCACATAGCAAACGTTCCAGTATGTGGCCTTCTGAACCCAAAGCTGAAAATCTGGTTTAAAGTCAAACAGACTCCGTTAATGCGAGGGGTGAAGGCACAGACTTCAGGGAAGTAGGTCCTGCCTAGTCCTTCCCAGGGACCCCTACCTGGGTCCAGGTGTTTAAGCTATCTGTGCTCCTACTTCCCCATCTGTTAGCTCAGGATAGCAGCTCATGTCAGAGGGTTGGGAGGATTAGCAAGTCACTACCCGTGGAGCTCTTAGACCAACAACATCTGACACATAACAAACACTATTTAAGTACTGGCTATTCTCAACCCAGGGTTACTCATCCTTGACCTTGGCACCATCAAGACCTAGGTAATCCTTTGCTGTGGGGGTTGTCCTGTGCCCTGCAGGCTACTGAGCAGCACTTCAGGCTTCTGAGATGCGAGTCAAACCCTCTCTCCAGTTGTGACAACTAAAACAAATGCTGCAGATATTGCCAAATGCCCCCCCGCCTGAGAACCACTGTGCTCATCGCAAGGAAACCTGGTCATTTCCCTACTAGGGTCCTTGTCCAGCACCACCTGGCTTTGGTTCTGAGGTCCTTTTCCCTATTTCTATTAACATCTGCTGCAATAGCTTGAATGTAGATCCTAAAAGCAGGAAAGGAAATGGTGTCTTAAAGATCAGTTGGGATGTTTCTCAAAAGACCAACATCCTCCCCGATGCCAGATTCAGATGTGTTTCCCTGGAGGGGCCCTTGAGACGGGGCCGCCCAGCGTGGGCCCCACGTGCCCCAGCAGATGCTCAGGCTCGCCTACACAGCTCGAGACCCAGCCAAGTACCACAACCTCTACATGCACGTCTGGTCTGAGGATGCAGGTGACGCTCGTTCCACAGGTGCGGGGAGCATGCACAGGGACCCCCCAGGTGCACCCGACACCACGCTGTGGGACGGGGTCGGGGTGGCGGGGCAGAGGAGGACTGGCGCCACAGTCTTCCCGCCCTGAGGGCCATGCTCTTTCCACCCCTGCCTGTGGGCCCAGCATCGCTGTGCAGCAGCCCAGCGCCGTGCGGGCATCCAGAGACACAGTGCCAACAAGCACACGACTTCAGGAAGGACCAAAGGCGCCGGCCCATCAGATGCAGCAGACAAAGCAGCGCCGCGCAGGGCCCCAGGCTGACGCATGACTCCCATCCCGGCTGTGCCACCTTGGCTGTGTTATTAACCCAGAGTCTCAGCTCCCTCATCTGTTAAGGATGGTCATAAAATTGAGCCTACAGCATGGCTGTGAACATTAAGCAAGGTGTGTCCTCAGAACCACTGGAGGCACTAAGTAAATAATCACCCCACTTCCTGGGAATCTCTCATCTGACCCCGAAAGGGAGGCATGAAGGCCTCCTCACAACCCTTGGGGCCCTTCTCGTGCCCACTACCTTCTAGCAGCCCTGGGGTCACAGGACAGAGGTAAAAGATCAAGCACAAACAAGACCTCAGGAGGCAGGGGACTGCCTGAAACAGATGGGATGTCACCCCTTTGGCCCCTTGCAGTATAGCCTGGTGGAGAAGGGCCAGATTGTGACATCCATCAGCCGGGTTCAAATCCTGACTGTGTGACGGCGGGCACCCGAGACGCCAAAGAGCAGAGGGTGGGAAGTCTCTAGAACTGCATCCCACCTGCACCCCCATGGAAAAGACCTCCTCAAATGTCCTCAGATTGTTCCCCTGGGTCACCTGCGTAGGGCATGGGAGCCGAGGCTGCGGGCCCTGGTGCTGCCTCCCATGGGGAGACGGGCAGGGGCGACCTGGAGAAGAGCCGTGCCCCATTGGCAGCGCACGCACAGCCTTGGGCTCCCAGCCCGGGACTCCCCGGCCGTTCCAGGCCGGAAAGCCACACGGCCTGCAGGCGTGCCCGCCTGCCAAAGCTTGTCCGAGGCGCTGGGGAGGGGGGAGACAGGCCCCTCGCCAGGCCGGCCCTCCTGTCCTCTTCTGAGCAGCAGCGAAGAATGAAAAGGCCCCGTCCAATGTTCCCTTTCTGCCCAGAGGAGACCCGCCTTGCTGCACTCTGAGCCCTAAAGAGCCATCACTTCCAGCCCAGTCTCAGTCAGACCCTCGCTGCCGGCATCCGGACGATGCCGCCCCCCAGTCTTGCCCAGGCCTCCCTGCAACCCCGCTGACCGTCCTTCCCAGAGCCGTCTCAGCTCCAGCCCTAGCGACCTCCTCGCGACCTCCTCACAACCGCACTGACTCCCATCTGCAGGCCTCGAACCTGTTCTCCTGCTTCACCTGCTCAGGTCTCTGTCCAAGCAAGGCACCCCTGACCTCACCACACCCTGGGGTTCACCCTGTACTATCTGATGACAGAGGACAGGTGTCCTGTCTGATCCCCCCCGCAAGGGATGTCTACCTGTTTTACCACATTATGCCCGGCACCGGAAGAGTGCCCAATATACCCTACGCACTCAGCAAATACCAAACAAAAGAATGAATCTGACCTCCTTATTTCTTGGAATCTGACCTTTTCAGACTTTAAAACCAGGGAGCGCACTTCTTATCTCAAATGGAATAATACCTCTCTGGGGGTAAAAAAAAAAAAAAAAAAAAAAGTCAATATATTTCCCAACGCTAAGTTTCTCACTGGCAGCCAAAAGCAAGCTCTGGTGTTTATCCAAATGACCTGCAACTGAGCTTCATGAGGAATCTGGTCAAGAGTTAAGGCCTGATAAACACTCAAACAATCGGATGAAAATATGTAGGGGAACAGGATATTGACCCAGGGCCTCAAAAACAACTCCCCTGAGATTACTCATTAATTGCAGACGGGGACACAAGTGACCAGAGTGTCATCCCTGTGAGATGAACTGACCACACAGACTTCCTGGGCTGTGCCGCAGCGCGTGCTCAGCTGCTCAGTCATGTCTGACTCTTTGTGACCTCATGGACTGCAGCCCACCAGACTCCTCTGTCTGTAGAATTTTCCAGGCAAGAATACTGGAGTGGGTTGCCATTTCCTCCCCCGGGGGATCTTTCTGACCCAGAGATCAAACTCAAGTCTCCTACACTGGGCAGGCGGATTCTTTACCACTGAGGTCACCTGGGAAGCTCGTGCATGGGGTGCCTGCCAAAGTAACCTGTATCCCATCGCAAAGTGACATCACCTCCCAAACCCAGGAACGCCCAAGACAAGTGGCTTCCCAGCTCTTCCACGGTGTCAAAGTTAGGGCTGAGGGACTGCTCCAGATGAAAGGACACTGGAGACTGGACTGGATCATGGACTGTGGAGGATGGGGCAGGGGAAGTTTCCTGCTTGAGAATGGCATTGAAACAACAGTAAGATTAATAACGGTCTCCACATCACGCAATGGTTTCGTACAAATGTGCAAATTCCCCAAATTGCCCATTTTACTCTGGTTCCTAGGAGACACACACTGACATGCTTAGCGATGAGGGGCTACCATGTCTGCAACTTTTCAATAACAGAGGTAATGGTGACAAGATATTATTGCATGTGTATGTGGAAAGAGAAAAAGGAAATGTGGCCACGCTATCAAAAGGTGAAGGGCTTTTTCTTTCCTTTTTTTTTGCTTCACTGGGTCTTCCCTTCTGGCTGCGATGTGTGGGCTTAGTTGCCCTGCAGCATGTGGGATCTTAGTTCCCCAACCAGGGATCAAAGCTGAGTCCTCTGCATTGGAAGGCAGACTCTTAATCACTGGACCATCAGGGAGGTCCCCTGAAGATGTTTTATTAAGGGAGTTCTTTGTATTAGTATTTCTACAATGCTTCTGTAAGGTTGAAATATTTTTTTTCAAAATATAAATAAAAAGGTGTGGTTACCCTCTACTCCCTGGGTGCTAACTGCCAGCAGAAGTGCCAGCCACTGTTCTGAGCCCTGTGTGCACATTAACCCACTCCCCATAGCCAGTGTGAGGCGGGTCTCGCTCTGGTGCCCGGGCCACACACAGGGAAGCTGAGGCCAAGGCTGGGCTTCAACCTTGGCACCGCGTGCTGGCCCCTGCAGGTCAGCAGATGGTGCTTCACCACCTGCCTGGCACCCTCTCTGCCAGCCCCATTCAGCAAAATGACTTAAGGGGCCTCCTGCCCAGGATGAGAAGTTCCTGGAACCTCCCAGCCCAGAAGCATCTCCCAGTGGCTAGAGAAGCAACAAGGAATCTCTTGACCCTGCCCTCATGCTGACATTCTTAAAAAACAAAAACAAACAAAAAAACCTCTAAAACCCATTTCTCAAAAATGACCACAGTTTATTAAGAGAGCTTCCCTGACAGAGCCTCCCTTTCCGTCATGCTTTTTTAAACTTCGGTTTTATTTTTAGTTTTAAGGTGTATCTTGCACATAAAAGTCAAACAAAGCTTGTTTACAAATGCCTTCTGCTTCTCCCTGACCACCAGTGTCAACTCTTCCGGCCATTTCTTTGGTCTCATACGTCCACAGTTCCAAATTACAAATATTTTATATCTTGTTCCACTTTGATTTTTCAGTTTTATTAACCTCCCAAACCAGCTCTCAGTCAATCCTAAAGGAATCAGTCTTGAATATTCATTAGCAGGACTGACGCTGAAGCTCCGTCCGATACTTTGGCCACCTGATGGGAAGAGCCAACTCATTGGAAAAGACCCTGATGCTGGGAAAGACTGAGGGAAGAAGAGGGTGACAGAGGATGAGATGGTTAATTAGCATCACTGACTCAGTGGACATGAATCAGAGCAAACTCCAGGAGACGGTGGAGGATGGAGTATCCTGGAGCGCTGCAGTCCACAGGGTCACAGAGTTGGACATAACTTAGCAACTGAACAACGATAACCAGCTCTCTACCCAAAGAGTGTGTGTGCACACGTACACGCACACACATGCTCCTCTCTACCCTATTCTCACAACACAACCAGATCACAATTCTGGATAAATCAGTACTCAGCATCATCAACACCACCATGATCATGGAAACGCTGTCCACTGCTGAAGAATACATGTGAGCACTTTTCCTTTCAGCACAACTTCTGGTATACAGTTAACATTTACTTGTTTACTTTTCCATAAACTTGTCACACAAGTTTTATCCCCGCAACCACTTCCCTTTTTATAAATGTCTCCTCTTGATGTTAAACATTCATCAGGCATAAGAACAAGGGTGTGTCCATGGAGCCTGTGACCTGAGCCTGCAGGTGCCCCACGCAGAGCTGTGGCCTCGGAGCTCTGAGGACCACCATCCTGGGGGCCCTCCCCCTGGCTGTGCTGGGTTCCTTGTTTCCCGGATCCACTCTCTTCCTCTTTCACGTTTGTCCTCATTTTGCTGAAGCAGTACTTCTCAAGCTCGAGTGTGTATCAGGACGCCTGGGGTGGGGCATTTCTTTTTTAAATTTTATATGTATTTTTAGCTGCGTTGGTCTTTTTCCTGTGTGGGCTTTTTTCTCTGCTGCTGCTGCTAAGTCGCTTCAGTCGTGTCCGACTCTGTGCGACCCCATAGACGGCAGCCCACCAGGCTCCCCTGTCCCTGGGATTCTCCAGGCAAGAACACTGAAGTGGGTTGCCATTTACTTCTCCAATGCAGGAAAGTGAAAAGTGAAAGTGAAGTCGCTCAGTGGTGTCAGACTCTTAGTGACCCCGTGGACTGCAGTCTACCAGGCTCCTCCACCCATGGGATTTTCCAGGCAAGGGTACTGAGTGGGGTGCCACTGCCTTCTCCAGGGCTTTTCTCTAGTTGTGGCAAATGAACACAGGCTTCAGTGGTTGCAACACAGGGGCTCAGTAGTTGAGGCTCCCAGACTCTCGAGTAGAGGCTCAGTAGGTGGCACACAGGCATGTGGGATCTTCCTGGACCAAGGATCAAACCTCCATCTTCTGCATGCGGATTCATTACCACTGAGCCACCGAGAAAGCCCTGCATGTCTAACAAGTGCCCAGAAGAAGCCGCCACTGGTCTGGGGACCAGGCATTAAGAACTAAAGTACAGACTCAAGATGTGTCCAGTGATATGGCACAAGGAAGACACACTGAGAGGCTTGGAACCTCTGAAAAGGTCTTTATTCTACTGTCATGCTTAATGAAGAGCTTGGCTAGAGAATTCTAAGGTAGCAAAGACCCTTCAAGTCTGAAAGCAATCTCTGTGACCTTCCAGATTGTACTGCTGCTATTAAGAAGTCAGAGATACTCTGATTCCAAGCCTCTGTACTGACCTGTTTTTTTCTTCTCTGTCCCCTGTGTCCTGATTGTACTGATGGGTCTTGAAGCAGGTTTATTTCCATCCATCGAGCTGGGTTAAGTGCCAGGCCTTTTCAATCTTGAAAATCATGTTCTTCAGTTCTGGAACTCATTTCTTTCTTTTTTTAATTTTATTTTTAACTAGAGGATGATTACAACAATATTGTGATTAGTTCCTGCCATACATCAACATGGATCACCCACAGGTATACATATCTGGGACCCATTTCTTCGATCATTTTCTTCCCCATTTTCTCAAACCCTGTATTTCTGGAGTACTATTTAGATATTTAACTTCTTTGATTCATCTTGTAGTTTCCCTTTCTCTCCCATTTTCCAGCTCTGTCTTTCTGCTCTACTGTTCAGGAAGTGTTCTTCATCTTCTGTTTTCATTTACGCCATATTTTTAATTTCTAAGAGCTTTAAAAAACTTCCTTTTGGATAGTATTTTGTTCTTTTGCTTCTTTTTTTTTTTCCCTGCCATGATGTTTTAATCTCCATGTCTGGAACACTTCATGACTCAGGCCCGGGCTATGTGGAAACATAACGAGCTACACTTAAATAACGTTTCCTACCTTGACAGTGAGTTTAACCTTGTCTTCTCTTTTGCTTTCATAATTTCTCTTTGAGATTAATATCTTTGAAAACTTCTTCTCCCTGAATAGCTTCTATCTCCTCCACGTCTCTTTCTTGTCCTTGCTTCCATTTCCTTGCCTCTTCTTTTTCAACTGAGGCTTCACTCAAAAGTCTGGCCAACCGGCCTGTCCGCTCACTCATATTTTAGAGTGTGAAGATGCTGGAGGGAAGCTTGCTGACACAGGAGAGCTTCATGACCACCAGGTATTCCTTTGCACGTGATGGAGCCCTCAAGAGCCGAAGTCTTTTCTCTTGTGCTGCTCAGATTCCCCAGGAGATTCTTCCAGTTTCACACGGAGGTAGGGGCCTGGCAGATAGCACTAAGTGAGGAGGAAGAGAAGCAGGTGGCGGAGGGAGGGCAGGCAGGGTTCCTCTCAGGGTTCACCGAATGCGCGGACTTCTACTTAGCCTTCTACGTTTCCGCGCCACGACCCCACTGGCACCAAGGATCCCCAGACCCTCTGTTTTAACCTCTCCAGTGATGACCAGTCCTGAGAAGTGGAAAGGAGGACTTCGGTGGCCGTGGCTCGCATTCCCTTTGGCTGGCTCAGGCTTCCCCTCTCCATCCTGCCAGGTCACTTCCTCCTCCGCCATTCACTTCCTTGGTTTGTCTTCTCTCCCTCAAGTCTTTATGGGTTTATTTGATTTAAAGGCAATTCCTTTCAAGCCATTTGGAGTGAGGGTTTTAAAGGAAGCAGCTGGGCACCTGAACTGCCCGCTTTTAACTGGAAGCCCAGGTCCCTGTCCTCTGTCTCCCTTCCCATACTTTATTTTTTTTTCTTAGCCATTTACTGCCACTTGGCCTATTTACTTGTTCTTTATGTTCCCCTCCTGCAACTGCGTGCACATCAGCTCCCTGAGAGCAGAGGCGCTGTTCTGTGCACTGGGTGTACCGTGCCTGAAACAGACCCGACACGAACTGGCCTCACAGCACGGTCTACACCACAGAATATATACTCTGCCAAGTTACTGTTAAAAGACTGTGTGCATGTACCACTACACACACATAAGTGCACAGAAAACAGTCCAAAAAAGTCAGGACATATTCTGAGATGTGACCTATCTCTGGGCAGTCGAGTTGAATGTAACTGTGATTTTTAAAATTAGTTTTTCGTGCTCATTGACAGAGGAGCCTGGCAGGCTACAGTCCGTGGGGTCGCAAAGTGTCGGACACGACTGAGCAACTTTCACTTTCCATTTTCTAAAACAATTATGGATCACTTTATAACACATTTATTAAGAACAGAAAAATAAGCTGCTCCTGAAAACTGAAGCCCAGAGAGGTTGAGTAAGTTACCCAAGGCCACACAGCCGGCAAGTGGTGGAGCTGAGACCTGAACCCAGGCAGTCCGACTCCTCCGTGCAACATAGCTTTCCCTGCCGCAGGGCCAGCCTCTTTCAGGCCCTTTCCTGAGAAACCTGTGGTGCCGCCACCTTCCCCAAAAAGCAGCCCTGTCAGATAGGAGAAACACGATTCTTTCCAGCCCCTCCCGGAGACACAGGAACAGCTGTCAGCAAAACTGAAGAGCTCAGCGAGCAGCCAGAGCAATGGGAGCTGCAGACTGGGAGGTCTGGGAGGTCTGGGAGGACATCGGCGCGAGCAGAGGCTGACCACGGGCTGCTGGCCAGTGCCCCGGGGAGGGCAGGAAGTGGGGGCACACTCCCCTCTGGGGTGAGGGGGCTGTCTGAGGAGCGGCCCCCACAGGGTGTACAGCCAGAGGCTGGGCTGGAACGGGCTCTGGAGGGGAGCATGGACGGGTGAGGATGACCCCACTCACCACAGGGAACCAGGACTCATTCAACTTCCGGGGGTGGTCCCAAGCGCCCTGGCCCCCTCCCAGTCTGACAGTGCTGGACCGTGGGGAAGGAGGCCTGGGGCAGGGGGCTCGTAGCCCTTGTGGGACTCAGGGCAGCCGCTCTTTCTCTGCAGGGATGCTGTGGCAGTGAGAAGGGTCACAGCAACACGCCCCAGGGGACAGCAGCCAGCCCTGTCCACACCCACTCCCTCTCTCCGCAGCCTGAGGAGCTGGCCGGCATGCCTATGGCTGGCACACCTTGGTGAGGGTCTCCTGAATGCCCTTCACCAACAACTGAAGCCAGCCCTGCCACCCCGCCCAGACATGAGGGCCCAGTTGCTTTCGGAGATGGGAAGCAGGCAGGGCTCTGGGAAGGAGAGCGCAGCTGTCTTTCTTGCTCTCTGCCAGAGCGGGCTTAGCCAAATCCCCAGGAAAATGCTGCTGCACATGAAACATGAAAATGCAAACCACAGACAGTCTGCCCGCCTTCCCACACACATGTTCAGACAAGCCTGCTCTCCAGCACGGCTGCTGGCTTCTCCACGATGAGGTCACTGCTACGGCCAGGCCTGTGGCTTCGGCTCCCCCTTCATTATTGTGGGCCGGTTTCAACTTATTTGACCCAGATGTGCAGGCCCAAGGGAGCAGGGGAGAGGCAAGAGCGAACCGTGAGCAGGGTGTGACGCCCACCCTGCTCCTCCCTGCACAGGAGCCACGCAGAGCCTCACGGGCGATGGGCTGCAGGCCCAGGCTGACAGGGCCCCTCACTGGAGCACCCCAAGAGAAGGCCAGCAAGGGGGTCTCGCAGGACCTGCCATTATCGTTCCTCCTCTTGGGGACCTCCCCCCGCTGGACAACACGTTCCTCAGCTCTGGCATTATAGTGAGCAGAGAGCTGGCTGGAGGCTGCAGAGGAGGCCAGGGGGCGGGGTGTGCACTGCCCCCCGCTGGGGGGTGCTGGAAGTACTCAAGTGAGGCCTGAAAAGACCTCCATCTGGATCAAGGATAAACAGGGCCGAAGGGTGTGGTTGGGATCTAACTGGAAGCTCCAACCACCCCACAGCAAACCTCCAAACCGCTTATTATCCGTCTCAGCGAAAAGCAGAGAGATGCTGCTGGAGACGGAGGAGACGCAGATGCAAGATCCCGGCTCTGGCAGGCTCCTTCCCCGCTCTCCTCAGTCCTCCCAGGCCCCGGAGGGTCATGAGGGGGTCTGATGGGACCCAAAGGCCCAGGCCACAAACCCAGTGACTCTCGATGCAGCCCCAGGGGTTACATCCTTTGGGGATGGGGCGGCTGCAGCAGGATGGTACTCCACAGAGGTCCAACTGAACAGAAGGGAGAGACCTGCTATCTAACGAGACAATGGAACTGCCAGCCAGCAGTCCTGGTCTTAGAGCTGCGAGACCCCCCACCCCACAGGCAGGAAGAAACTGTTCTGCGGTCCAGCAGACTAGACTATAAGAGCTATTAGACCGAATATTCAGGAGTCCCAAAACACGGCCTCTATCTCGACTTCCTGTCAAAAAGGCATCACCTGGCTTCACTCTGAGAAGAGCAAAGGTGCCAAGACTCAGGGCAGCCTTGCTGGCACAAAGGGAGGAGAAGGCCATGGGCACACCTTCCTGGGAGTCAGGGCGACCGGAACTCTAGGCCATCACACACGGAGAAGCATGGATTAGAACCGGGCTGCCCAGGCTGAGGCGGAACAGCCATCCCGTAGGTAATCCACCCACGCCCACTGGCCCTGAGGGAGCGGACTTTCTGCTGACTCGAGTCTTAAGACAGCCAGAGAGTCTTGGCACCCTGCCCCCTCTGAGAGAGAGAGGGAACAAGAACACACAGGCCTCGTGGTGGTGGCCACGTTTCAGGCGCTCAGGCTCTATTTGCTTCTAAACAGGCTCTGAATGCAACAGCTTTTTCCAGCCTCGTGGAAGCCATAAGCCTAAACAGAGAACTGAACAGAGGCTTCTGCTCCCGCCTGTGGAGGGAGGAGACGGGGGCGCACAGGTTGCACTCACGGGCTCTCAGAGCGGAGCTGGCTCGGGGGATGAGTGCAGGCCAGGCAGACAGCTGAGAGGAAGGCAGAGCCTGTTCTGGGTCAAGAACTCTGCTCGGGAGGTAGAGACTTCCCATCCTGAGGTTTCTGCTTGCTCTGATCCCACTGCCCCTCCAAGCCCTAATGAGTGCCCTGGCTCGCTGGTGTCGGAAGCCCTGAAGCACCCAGGGAGAGAAGCAGAACTCTGCCATCTTTCAGTGGCCTCTACTAACAAAGAGAGACTCCTGTGGGCTTGCTCGCCTTTCCTCAGCTCCATTAAAGAAGGCCCCTTTCAGGACTTGCCAGGTGTCCAGTAGCTAAGACTCTGTGCTCCCAACGCAGGAGGCTCAGGTTCAATCCCTGGTCAGGGAATTAGATCCCACAGGCTGTAACTAAAGACCCTGCATGCTGCAAGGAAGACCTGGTGCAGGCAAATAAATAAATAAATATTTTTTTATAAAAAGAAGAAGAAGAAGCCCTTTTCTGGACTTCCCAGGTGCCCAGAGGCTAAGACTCCATGATCCCAACGCAGTGGCGCTGGGAGGGAGAAGGAGCAGGCAGTGGGGTGGGGAGGCGCGGGCCGGGATTCGATCCCTGGTCAGGGGACTCGATCCTATATGCTGCACCTAAGAGTTTTCATGCCACAAATAAGGTACAGCACAGCCAAACAAAATTTTTGTTTTGTTTTGTTTTTTTACAAAAAAGAGAAGCAGCAGCCTCATTTCAAAGCCCAGATAATGCTAGGAGCCCCCTCTGCTGCTCTGTCCACATTGCTGCCCCGACCTGCGTCCCCGTCTCCAGGTGTGGGAGGCGCTGCCTCTGCACGGCCCACTCCCTCCCAGCGTCACCCCTCCCTGGCCAGCTGCTCCTCACCAGCATCTCCCAGGTACGTCGCTGTAGGCAGGTATAAAGAACCTCCGGATGTTGGAGTGAGCATATTTGAGAGTACACAGCACTTACTGATGAACTGACAAACATTCAGGCTGTGAAACAAAGACACAGCCAGAGGCTCCAGTTCCACCTCATCTTTTGGGTTGATTTATTTTTAAAAATGATTTTTACTATTGTTTGTCCACACCATGTGGCATGTGGGATCTCTGTTTCCCAAGCAGGAAGTGAACCTGCAACTCCTGCAGTGGAAGTTCAGAGTCTGAATCACTGGACTACCAGAAGCGTCCGCAGGCTAAACTTTTGCTCTGCTTCTTTGTGTGGTTTGTTTGGGGATGAGGTTAACGTCCTAAACAATCTCTATCAGAACATCACAGGATTATAGTCTCAAATAATTCAGAAGTCTAGCCCCCGATCCTTTCCATTGAGGTAATCACCAATAATAACTGGGTGCTCATTATTCCAGCCTTTTGATGGATGAATGTAGATATTCATGTAGAACAAATGTAGGCATTTAATGAATGTAGATATATATGAACATATTTACATAAAGGTCTTTTTTTACCACAAGAGGGATGACCCTTTATGTTATCTGTGACCTCAGAACCCTCCCTCCTTAGTCCAGACAGATCATCTTCCTCCTTTGTAACAATCAGTACGCACATACCACACCTTATTAACCCCTTCATACATACATAGGTTGTTTTTGCTCTTACCTTTCATTTTTTCTATCACAAACGATGCTACAATGGACACCCTGGCCACTCCTTCTGATGTGTATGAGTGACTGTCTAAGTCAGACCCCTGGAGGCAGAAATGCTGGGTCAGAGGGACCCAGGTTTCACAATCTTAACGGATCTGGCCATGTCTAGCCAACACCCCGCCCACTGTGCATGAGCACTGAGGACACTCTGTGTGCAAGAGAGTTCAGGAGAAACGAGGTGTCTGTCTCAGCTCACCATCACTGGCTCCATCTGGGTGTGGCCTCAACGGGGTAATGTCTCTGTGGCCTACGCTCCACCCGGCATAGGGACACACGTGAGGAAGGCCTCCGTTTCCTATTTACAGTGATTCTCAGACCGTTTCAAAAGCCCACTGCAGTGCAGTAATGAAATACAAATATGATCAAACCCGTAACAGGGAACAAGAAGCGGGAAGCAGCAGAAAATGAGAGACTGCAATTCATTTCCCAAGGTTCGGAAGTGGAAGGCAGGGTGTGAGTGGATGTGACCGAGGGAAGGAAGCACAGCCTGGACCACCATCACGGCCACACGCAGGGCATCGCCAGCCTCCCCACGCAAACCTGGAAGAGGACGTCGGCTCTGAACAAGCAGGGACAGAGGGCAGGACAGGAAGCAGAGCTGGAAACCAGGACCAACTAAGGTTCCCTCTAGGGACTTCCCTGGTGGCCCGGGGGTTAAGGCTCCATGCTCCCAATGCAAGGGCGCCTGAGTTCGACCCCTGGTCAGGGAACTAGATCCCACAGACCGCAAATAAGGATCCCATATGCCTCAATGAAGATCCCATGGGCCACAGCAAACACCTGGTGTAGCTAAGTAAATAAATATTTCTTTAAAAAGAAAAATAATAAAGAGCCCCTCTAGAGAAGAGCCGTACCAACTAGCTTCATCCATTGCCTACTTTCATCGGAGGGGCAGGCAGTTAAGGCAGGTGAAAACGGAGGATTGTGCTCCAAAGATATTAACCCTCGGGCTGAGCAGGGGTAATTCTTCAAGAAATGGGAATAGCAGACCACCTTACCTGCCTCCTGAGAAACCTGTATGCAGGTCAAGAAGCAACAGTTAGAACATGGAACAACAGACTGGTTCCAAATTGGGAAAGGTATACATCAAGGCATATATTGTCACCCCGGTTATTTGACTTATAGGCAGAATACATCATGCAGAATGCCTGGCTAGATGAAGCACAAGCTGGAATCAAGATTGCCAGGAGAAATATCAACAACCTCAGATATACAGATGACCACCCTTTATGGCAGAAGTCAAAGAGGAACTAAAGAGCCTCTTGACGAAAAGGAAAGAGGAGAGTGAAAAAGCTGGCTGAAAACTCAACATTCAGAAAACTTAAGATCATGGCATCTGGTCCCAACATTTCATGGCAAACAGACGGGGAAACAAATGGAAACAGTGACAGACTTTATTTTCTTGGGCTCCAAAATCACTGCAGATGGTGACTGCAGACATGAAATTAAAAGACGCTTGCTCCTTGGAAGAAAAGCTCTGACCAACCTAGACAGCACATTAAAAAGCAGAGATACTACTTTAGCGACAAATGTCCATATAGTCAAAGCTATGGTTTTTCCAGTCACGAATGGATGTGAGAGTTGGACCATAAAGAAAGCTTAGCGCTGAAGAATTGATGCTTTGGAACTGTGGTGTTGGAGAAGACTCTTGAGAGTCCCTTGAACTGCAAGGAGATCCAACCAGTCAATCCTGAAGGAAATCAGTCCTGAATATTCACTGAAAGGACTGATGCTGAAATTGAAGCTCCAATACTTTGGCCACCTGATGCGAAGAACTGACTCACTGCAAAAGATCCTGATGCTAAGAAAGATTGAAAGCAGGAGGAGAAGGGGACAACACAGGATGAGATGGTTGGATGGCATCACCAACTCGCTGGACATGAGTTTGAGCAAGCTACGGGAGTTGGTGATGGACAGGGAAGGCTGGCGTGTTGCAGTCCATGGGGTCACAAAGAGTCAGACATGACTGAGTGACTGAACTGACTGGAGCAGGGATAGACGAACTCTCTGTACAAAGCGTGACAGTCAATTTGGGGGGCATTGCAGGTTACATGCAGCCTCTTTAGCACATTCTTCTTAGTTTTCTTTCTTTCTTTTTTTTAACTAACGCTTTAAAAATATAAATACCACACTTATCTCACAGTCCTCACAAAAGGAAGCAGGCCAGATATGGTCCATGAGCTACAGTGGACTAGAGAGTATGCAGGCTCCAGAGTGGGCTGGTACCTCCAAACTCAGGCAAGGCCAGCCAGCAAGTCCTGCTCTCTGTCTACAAAGAGAGACCTATGGCGGCAACAGACCTAACTCAGTTTGCTAGACTATTGGCATGGTTCTTCATTTTTAAACACAAATGAACTGGGACTTTCCTGGCAGCCCAGTGGATAGGACTCTGCGCTTCTGCTGCTGAGGGCCCAGGTTCAACCCCTACTGGGGGAACTAAGATCCCACAAGCTGTACTGCATGGCTGAAAAAAAATTTAAAACTTAAAAAAAAATATATATATAACTAACATTCACCAGACACTAAGGGAAAGCCAGCTGTCTGAAAAAGAATGACCAAAATAAACAATCAGAACCAGATCCCAGAGGAAACGGGATCATTTAAGGGTCAGGAGATAATTTTTAAAACAATTTTAATTAGTGTGTCAGAGAATGTCAACCCAATTTGGCCTCTGTGAAGCAAGAGCAAGATGCTATGAAAATGAAACAATTAGAGGACCAGAGGGAGAAAAATTAAAAATGTGACTCCCAAATGAAAACCTTCACTAGGAGGTCTGGAGGACAATGTTAAGACCCTACACAAGACTCCAGAAAGCAAAGACAGAGACGGAACAGGGACAGGACAGAAGCAGCACACAGGACTAACCTAGGATGGCTAACAACTAACAGGATTTCAAGTAAGAGGAAATGAAGGAAACGGAGAAAAGGAAATTACCAAAGAAATAACAGAAAAAAATGTTCAGAGTGAAAGGCTGTACACTTTAACCTGAAAGGGTCCAAAAGTACCCAGCAGAGTGAATGAGGAAAAAAAAAAACGTCCCACAGAAACACAGCCTTAAAACATGCCAGCACACTAAAGACAAAGGACATCCTATATGCTTCCAAAGAAGGAAACTAACAAAGCAAAGCAAAACAGAAAAAGCCAACAACAAAAACAAACAACAACAAAAAATGAAGCTTATTACAGAGAAATGAGAATTAAACTGGCGTTGGATATCTTATTGGGCTTCCCTGGTGGCTCAGTGGTAAAGAATCCACCTGCCAAGGCAGGAGACACGGGTTCAATCCCTGGGTCGAGAAGATCCCCTGAAGGAAGGCAGGGCAATCCACCCCATTATTCTTGCCTAGAGAATCCCATGGAGAGAAGCCTGGCGGGCAACAATCCATGGGCTATCTTCTTAGCAACAATGCATCTGATGTTTGGAGGGAAAATAAATTAAATTCAAATTCGAATCATCAATTAAAAGTGAGGGCAAAACAAAAGACTCAAAGTTTTCCTCCCATTTATTCTTTCTGAGAAAGTACTTAAGAATGCATTTTATAAAAAAGAACAAAATAATATAATTTGCAGCAACATGAATGGACCAAAAATTATCATATTGAGTGAAGTAAGTCACAGATGATATCACCTATATGTGGAATCTTAAAAAAGGGTACAAATGAACTTACCTACAAAACAGAAATAGAGTCACAGATGTAGGAAACAAACAAACTAAGGGGTGCGGGTAAGGAGGGATAAATTGGAAGAATTGGACTGACACACACACACTACTACATATAAAGAGATAACTACTAAGGACCTGCTGTATAGCACGGGGAACTCTTCTCAACACTCTGTAATGACCTACATGGGAAAGGAACCTAAAAAAGAGGGGAGATATGGATATGTCTAGCTGATTTCACTTTGCTGTACCCCTGAAACTAACTCAACACTGTAAATCATCTATCTTCCAAAAAAAAAATTTTTTTTTTAAGCAAACAAGGACTGCACTTCAGCTAAACCAGAGTAAAACAAAAATGAAAAAGACACAACGCCCAGAAGACAGACAGCGGCTCTAACCCAGGAAAGCCGTGGAGGGAAGTCTGTTATGAGTTTGAGGCATGCCTCAAGAACCAGCTCTCCAGACTGAAGCCAGGAAAGAGCGTTCCGGAAACAAAACTTCCAGAAGGAAAAAAGGAAATACCATTCAACAAATTATTAAACTAAATGACTAGGTACTTTCAAAAACAGAGTACAGAGCCTCCTCACCTTACAATGGGGTTACATGCAGATTAAACCCATCGTAAGTCGAAGAAGTATTTGCAACACCTAACCTACCGAGCACTGTGGCTCAGTCTAGCCTACCCCAAACACGCTCAGAACATTTATCTTAGCCTACAGCTGGGCACCACCATCTAACATAAAGTCTATTTTATTATAAAGTGTCACGAATCTCACATAACTGAATACTATGAAAGTGAACAGGTGTCCAACTCTTTCCGATCCCATGAATTATAGCTCACCAAGCTCCTCTATCTGGAATTCTCCAGGCAAGAATACTGGAGAGGGTAGCCATTTCCTTCTCCAGGGGATCTTCCCCATCCAGGGATCGAACCCAGGTCTCCCACATTGTAGGCAGATTCTTTACCAGCTGAGCCACCAGGGAAGCCCAATTGAATACTATCCTGAAAGTGAAAAACAGGATGGTTGAAAATGGTTTGCCCCCATGTCTCAGGACTGCCTGGAAAATACAAGTACAGCTGACAGAGAAGTTGACGGACAGCAAAGAACAGAAGTGCCAGGAAGGGAAGGGAAGCCTTTTCAATATTTCCCCTGACAAAGTGATACAAGCTAGAGTATGTGGAAGTGAAAGTCACTCAGTAGTATCTGACTCTTTGTGGCCCAGGGACTATATACAGTCCGTGGAATTCTCCTGGACACAATATTGCAATGGGTAGCCTTTCCCTCCTGTAAGGGATCTTCCCAATCCAGGGGTCGAACCCAGGTGTCCCACATTGCAGGCGAACTCTTTACCAGCTGAGCCACCAGGGAAGCACAAGAATACTGGAGTGGGCAGCCTATCCCCCCTTCAGGCGAACTTCCTGACCCAGGAATCGAACTGAGGTCTCCTGCATTGCAGAAGGATTCTTTACCAGCTGAGCTACCAGGGAAGACAAGAATATGTGGAACAAGGATTAAAGATTTCCATATATTTAGGATTCCAAAGGCAATTAAAAAACAACAACAACAACCTGAAAATAATAATATAAATATCAAAAACTGGGAGGAGGGAGATGGCGTGAGGAAAATATAAAGGAGGCTTCCATCTTCCATTGTGGGAAACCAATAATGTCAAAATCAGATATATGGAGGAAGAGTTGTATAAGCATATTATTTAATTAAGTGTCTGGAAGAAACCACTAGAAGCACTGCATCCCAGAAATTGTCTTAATGGTAGTCACTTCTGGAAGGCAGAACCAGGGTGGGGGAGAGTGGTATTAGAGCCTGTCTGTCCAGATAAGCCTCAGCACCATTTGATTATCTGACCATGTGACTGTGTGACTTTGTTAAATGCCCCAGCTTACTCCTGACATTCTTATTTAGTAGGTCCAGACTCTGCATTCGAAATTCTGATGATTTGTGCTATTTTAACAACTGTCTGCACTAAGTCACTTCAGTCGTGTCTGACTCTTTGTGACCCCAAGGACTACAGCCCTCCAGGCTCCTCTGTCCATGGGATTCTCCAGGTAAGAATACTGGAGTGGACTGCCATTTCCTTCTCCAGGGATCTTCCCAGGGATCAAACCCACATCTCTTATGTCTCCTACATTTACAGGCAGGTTCTTTACCACTAGCACCACCTGGGAAGCCCTGAGGCGCTTTTAAGAACCACATGAATAAAATCTCCTCTGTGTCCCATTCGAAGCTGAGAAACGATGGCTCTCCAAGCTCCTGTGACATAGAAGCCCCCTGATGTGGACTTACATTCAGAGAAACTGAGTCTCGGAGCAATTCCGTGACCTGGCCTGGTGGTGTCCGCTGGCCCCAAGCCTGGGCTATTTCTCGTGTTGATGAGGCCAGCGCCCTTCCACACCCTGCTCCGGGCTGGCCAGCAGAGACCTGTCTGGCCAGGCTTCCTCTGCTGGTCCCTGTTCAGATAGCGTTTGTCCTTTGGCTCAGCTGGGCTGGGAGGGCCGCCAAGGACACTGGAAGGGATGGGTGAGAGACCAGTGCCAGTCTGTGCTGGAGTGGAGCCACGGAGCCTGGTGCCAGCTCCATCCTCCTGGAGGGAGGACCACACGAGATCCCCCTCTACCCGCTTGCATCGGCCCCGAGTGGGCACCGCACACCACGGGGCTCCCTCATCCACAGAAGGGGAGCAGAACCAAAAGTCTACTAGTGCCCCAAACCCAGAGGGAGGAAGGGGCCTTAGTTGAACGCTTTCACTTTCAGCAAAAGTAACTAGACACCAAACTTGAGAATGAGGGCAGAGGCCTATAATGTAGCAGGGTACATTCTCAGTTCTTCTAAGGACCTGCCACCTTTTAATTTTTAATTGGGAAATATACAGTACATATTAACACACGTGCATATACACATATGCACACATTTTATGTTCACATATATGTATACAAACACACACACACACATATATATATGTTGTTGCTCAGTCACGCTAAGTTGTGTCCAACTCTTTGTGACCCCATGGACTACAACATGCCAGGCTTCCCCGTTCTTTACTGTCTCCTGGGGTTTGCTCAAACTCATGTCCACTGAGTCAGTGATGCTACCTAACCATCTCTTCCTCTGTCGTCCCCTTCTCCTCCTGCCCTCAATCTTCCCCAGCATCAGGGTCTTTTCCAGTGAGTCAACTCTTTGCATCAGGTGGCCAAAAAGCTGGAGTTTCAACTTCATCATCAGTCCTTCCAATGAATATTCAGAGTTGATTTCCTTTAGGATTGACTGATTTGATCTCTTTGCTGTCCAAGGGACTCTCAAGAGTCTCCTCTAGCACCACAATTCGAGAGTATCAATTCTTCAGCGCTCAACCTTTATGGTCCAGCTCTCACGTGTACCGATGTTGAGAATTACTCAGTCGCTAAGTACACAAATATTTTATATATATATATATACGTCCATGAATACAAAATATATTCTGTTTAAAGACCTGTGTATGGAGCACACAGCCCTAGACATCAATAATACCTGAACTCTGCGTCACCCTCAACAGAGATAATCCTTTTGCTGAATTAGGGGTTGATCATTTCTTTTTTTATCTTCCTAGTTTCATTAGGCCTGTGTGCATTCCTAAGCAGTGTATTGTTTAGTTCTGCTAGTTTTTCAACCTTATCTAATCCAAATCTTGCAACTCTGTACTTTCTGTCTCGACCTCTGGGTGGGGGTGGGGGTGGGCAGGGGGGTGGGGAAGTCATCCTTCAGGAAGAGTGTATGTGGCCGCAGCTCCTCAGTGCTCACTCGATGGAGTAGTCCATGCAGGATTTACTTACGGACTCTATTGTCAGTTGCTATCTGGACTGTTTCTAGTTTTCTTCTATGCTTCCAGGAAAACTCTTCCAGGAGTGGTTGGCCTTTTAAAGTGCTCCTTCTCCAGAGCCTGGGTTTTGCTTCAGCGCAGGACACAGGAGGAACACCAGGCCAGTAGCTAAGAGTTCCTGGGGCTTCCCAGGTGGAGCCACTGGTAAAGAATCTGCCCGCCAATACAGGAGATGCAAGAGACGTTAGGTTCAAGTCCCTGGGTTGGGAAAGATCCCCTGGAGGAGGAAATGCCAACCCACTCAGGTCTTCTTGCCTGGGAAATCCCATGGACAGAGGAGCCTGGCGGACTACAGTCCATGGGGTCGCAAAGAGTTGGACCCGACTGAGCACGCGAGCTAGAGTTCTGGGAGTTCCCTACAGCCACGAGATGATGCGATTCCCGGGATCCCTCTCTCCGTGGCCCAGCCTCACTCACTCACAGAAGGCTTTTGCCCTGAACCTGAGATTCCCCACCCCTGCTCTAACAGCAGAAAAACAATGGCCTTCTTTGAGGCAGTCTGGATTTCTGAGTCACACCCCTCTCCCTACTGTCTGCCGCTTCTTCCCCAGGTAAGGAAACACAGCTCTCAATGAAAAGGCTCCATTGACGGGCCATGGGTGTGAGAGCGTGAGAGCAAGGGCAGGTGGGGACCCCGCCTCTCCCTGCCTGGACCCAGCCGCCTAGCCTGCTCGGTCCTCACGCTGGCCACATGGCCACGGGGGAACAAAGGAAACACACCCATGGTCAGAGCCAGGCATTTCTCCATATGTTACGTATATTGTTCCACTTAAGGCTCATGTAATTTTAGAGGTGGGAAAATAACAATAAAAAGATGACAAACATTTGTGATACACACCATATGCCACTGTGCTAAGGGCTTTATATACCTTATCCCAGTGAGTCATAAACCACAATAGCGGTGATGAAATTAACTTAGGAGGTTAAGGCCAGTATTTTTTTTAAAAAAAGAAAACAGACAAGATTGGAATGAAGATGAGTATACTAGAGCGTGTCGCACAATGTAAAGGTATTTTTTTGTGAACTTTTTCTTTCCCTTGGATTCTGTGCTGGGTCATAATGTAAAGTATATCCTCTCACTGTGGGCAGAGTTAAAAAGCTTTAAAATGCCCTTTCCTGTCTTATCCTGACGTAGGTTCAGGCGCTAACCTAATTTAACAAGAAAACAACTGCAGCGACTTCCTCAGCCTCATCTGGGCTCACACACCTTGGTCAGCACCCACCCACCAGGCTCCTGAAACAGCGGCCTCCTCTCCCTTCCTCTTTCCTCCCCCAGACCACGTGCTGCGACCTCAGCCCAGAACATTTTCCCCACCCCCTCACCAGCTCTCTGCACAGCTGGTTCCTTTCCACCGCTCAGGCCCCAGCGTGGGGGTCATGTCCGCAGAGTTCCTGGCCTGCGGCCCGAGCAGCCACTTTCCTGTTCTTGGTTGTGTGGACATGCGTCTCCTTGTTGCTGTCTGCCTTCCCCCCGTGAGCCCAAAGGAGACACTATCTGAGGTCCTCGCGGGTACGCACCTGGCACCAGGTGCACAGAAGCCATTGAGTCGCTCAGTGGTGTCCGACTCTTGGCGACCCCGTGGACTGCAGCACGCCAGGCTTCCCTGACCTTCACTATCTCCCAGGGTTTGCTCACATTCATGTCCATTGAGTTGGTGACGCCATCCAACCATCTCATCCTCACCCCCTTCTCCTTTTGCCTTCAAGCTTTCCCAGCACCGGGATCTTTTCTAATAAGTCAGCTCTTTGTGTCACGTGGCCAACAACTTCCCGATTTGTTGGATGAATACAGACACTCTCAGGTCCTCGCAGTTGCTAAAGAGCAAAGCCAGGACCCCAGCCTGGGTGTGCCTGACCCCTTGAGCCCTGTACTACACGGGAAAACTCAGACACAGCACATACTGCCCCTGGCCCCATCATGGGGACGTCTGGGCGCCTGGCTGGGTGGGACTCCGACCCCCAGTGCTCTCCAAGGGCAGCAGGGTTGGGGGGGCCACGGTGGGCTCCTGGGGTCAGCTGAGAACCTGCAAGAGATAAGTGAGGAAACAGCAAATCCTCAGACTAGAAGAAACTGGCCAAAGAATGGAGAAGTACCAGAAAAGATCATGAGGGCGGCCAGCTCAGGAATAAGCTGATGACTAGGATTCAGGCAGCGCGGCCACGAAGCCTGAGGACCAAGGCCAGGCCAGAGGAGCGGGCCACAGGAACACCGGGGCCATGCTGCCCCCTGGTGGCTGTGGAATGCTTGGCCCCCAGAGGGCTGGTCTGCGGGATCCAAGCCTCAGGGGTCCTTTACTGAGTGTCTGATGGAGGCCTGGTTGCTGGGGACTGGAAATGAGGCTGCCATGGCTCCAACTGACAAGGACCGCTGCTCCCCCCATCCAGGCAGTGACCCCACCCTGACAGGTTTACTTCCCCTTTTTCAAGTAACTTGTGGGGAGCCACCTCCCTCAAATGGGCCTCAGAGGGCAGAGATGGTATGTCACTCGTCTCTGGAGAACAGCACCAGGACAGGGCCGGCACGTCAGAACAGTCAGGCTGCTGCTGCTGCTGCTTCACACGTGCCAAGTCTCTAACTGCTGCTGTTTGCTCAGTGGTGCGGCGGAGGGGGGAGCTTCCCAGGAGGCTCAGCGGTAAAGAACCCACCTGTCAAGGCAAGAGACACAGGAGACACAGGTTCGATCCCTGGGTTGGGAAGATCCTCTGGGGGAGGAAATGGCGACTCACTCTGGTTTTCTTGCCTGGGGAATCCCATGAACAGAGGAGCCTGGTGGGCTGCAGTCCATGGGGTCACAAAGAGTCGGACACTGCTGAGCACGCATACAAGTGCCTCTAAACACAGTCCATCGGACCCTCATGATTCACCTCTGAGGTACCCACGAGTCCACCAAATGGAGATGCTAAGCAGGTGTTTATTTCAGTATGAGCCTGGGGTTCTTGGAGAGGTCAGAGACG
The DNA here is from genome assembly GCA_007570785.1 of Antilocapra americana. Classification (NCBI taxonomy): domain Eukaryota; kingdom Metazoa; phylum Chordata; class Mammalia; order Artiodactyla; family Antilocapridae; genus Antilocapra; species Antilocapra americana. The sequence goes on from ML661322.1 coordinate 7,342,319, forward strand.
GAGGAATAAATGTGAACATCACCCCCACAGATGGTGTTTACAGACCAGTGCCTCTCAACAATTTCCATGTGTGTGTGACTCACCTAGGGTTTTTGCTAAAATGCAGATTTTAATTCTGCTGTCTGGAGCGGGCTCTGAGATGCCGCGTTTCTAACAAGCTCCTAGGTGGTACCAACGTTCCTGGTCTACAGACCACATTGTGGGTGGGAAAAATCTGGAACAGAGGTTGACAAACTATAGCCAGAAAGTCAGATCTGGCTTGTGGCCTGTTTTCCTGCATCCAGTGAGATAAGAGGGATATTTTTATTTTTAAAAAGGTTAAAAGAAGAAACTAATACATGACAGAGACGATTACAGTGGCGCATGAAGCCTAAAATACTTATCTCTGGTCCTTGACAGAAAAGCTCTGCCAACCCCTGATCTGGATGTTATCCAAGAATAGGGTCCACAAGGCAATGAGAGTGGGGTTGGGCAGAGCCATCCAGGGATAGGGTGCACAGCGAAATGAGAGAGGGGTGTAGGCAGAGCCCTGAGCCAGACTGCTACCACCTCCAAGTCACTATGCACAGTTTCAGTCAGAAAAATAAGTGTAACACACTGTCTCTGTGCTTATGCGAAAAAGACCATGAGGGACTTCCCTGGTGGTCCAGTGGCTAAGACTCCAGACTCCCAATGCAGGAGGCCTGAGTCCAATCCCTGGTCAAGCAACTAGATCCCACATGCCGCCACCAAAGAGTTCACGTGCTGCAAATAAGATCTGGTGCAGCCAAGTAAACAAAAATTAACATAAATGCAAATAAGACAGTGAGCCCTAGAAAAGATGAGCTAAAACCTGAGGCTCGCGGTTGAGTACGCACCACTGGGGAAAAAGTGTGACACACAGGGGGCTGAGTGGGGACAAACATCTGTGATCGTGACAACCCACTCTTCTTTCCGTGCTTATCTTGGGGCAAAAAATGACAAAAATGGGAAGACGGGGCAGTGGCCACCACCAACTGTGTGCAGCACCACAGAAGAACATGGGTTAGAAAAACAGAATGAAAAGGAGAGGCTGCAGATTCTACAAGGTATATCCGTGGAGCAGAACTCTGTGAATTTTGGCTGACGGTGGGGAGAGAAGAGGGGAAGAAGAGGCAAGGGCTCACAGCAGAGTGGTGGCCCCAGAGTTGCAGGTGGGGGCCGTCCCAAGTCCTGTGCGGCCACAGTGTCTCCCGTCACGGTGCTGCCATCTCACCTCGGGCACTATCTTTGCTTAAATGTCAGCACCTGAGAAAGCCAATAAAGTTGTCCATTTCTGTCAACAGGAACAGATCAACCTGACCCTCTTTCAATAAAAGATCAGGCTGTTTTTGCTTTCAGCCACGAAAGGTTTGCCTGTTTCACATTAAGTGTCCGCATGCACTTCCGAAGGACAACAATAGCACCCTTCTTGGGGATACAGAAAAGACCACGCCTGTCCAAAAGACTGCAGCAGGATATCTATAAAGCTAAGCTGCTCTTAAATGCTGCAGGGCAAATAAAGACAGAAGGGTATTAGAAGACTGCCCTGTGCTGCAAAGCTGATCCCAGGATTTCCTGGTTGGAAGGAACCTTCAAGGTCAATCGGCCTCCCTCATGCTTTCCACAAAGCTGCCTCCTGAATCTAACCATCGAAAGGAAAAGAACTCACAACATGTCTAGCTTTTGGCATGGACTATTCTTCCTCCTTTTGTTCAGTCACTAATCATGCTGGACTCCTTGTGACCCCATGGCATGCAGCATGTCAGGCTCCTCTACCCTCCACCATCTCCCAGAATTTGCTCAAATTTATGTCCATTGAGTTGGTGATGCTATCTCACCATCTCATCCTCTGTCGCCCCCTCCTCCTTTTGCCTTCAATCTTTCCCAACATCAGGGTCTTTCAGAATGAATCAGTTCTTCTTCTCCTTAATAAATTAAAACGTATTAATACTTGTGATCAAAACCAAATCTCTGGGACTTCCCTAATTATCCAGAGGTTAAGCATCTATGTTTATACTACAGGAGGCGCCACTTCAATCCCTGGTTGGGGAACTATGATCTCCCACATGCCAACCAGGGCAGCCAAAAAAAAATCATTAAAAAAAAACTCAAATCTCTGCTGTTTTCCCCCCTCAGTTCAAGTGTAATAAAACTACAAAAGATCAAAAGTGATACCCTACCGCTGTACCCATCAGTTGGCCTCCCCATAATACAGCTCAGGCCACTCCCTCCAGAAGAAAGGCTGGCCTCCCCAACCTCTGCAGAAAAGGCTTCCCTGGTCCCACATCACATCTGGACTGAGTACAAGGTCTTGTGTTTCAGGCAACCATAAACAACCAAAAATCTCTGCTTCTTAATCCACGAAATCTTCCCCTTCTCAAGTCCCTTCTCAATTACACTGTCTCCCCACACTAGACAGTGAGTTCCTTCTGGAAACTAATTGACCTTACAGCACCCAGCACACTGTTCATTCCAAGCCACGTAGTGAAAGCAACTCCTTGGTCAACTAAAAATCTCAGTTTTCTTGCTATCTATTTGCTGTGTGATCTTGGACAGCTTTCTTAACTTTCCCAAATCTCAGTTTCCTCCTCTGTAAAGTCCTACCAAAATAGGGCTGTTCTGAAGATTAAATACAATGACACATGTAGAATACTTAAAACTGGTGGCCAGTACAACAGAAAGGGTTTAAGAAGTACGGACAATCACCATTATTCCTATGAATCACACTCCTGCCCCAAAGCACATCATGTTGGAGCTGGGTTTCTCAGCCTTGACACCACTGCCATTTCTTTGTTGTGGGGGCCCATCTGGCGCTTTGTAGGATATTTAGCAGCATCTCTGGTCTCCATCCTCTAGGAACCAGCAACACCCCACCTCCCCAGTTCTGACAACCAAAAATGTCTTCCTAGAACGCCAAGCGTCCCCTCCTCCTTTCACAGGGAACCACTGCAATTGGAATACGCAAATCTGTAGTGGAGTGGTCATTGTCCCCCTATTTCCCTATCACCACATTCTCCCCGCAGACAGCCACCTCCACTCCCGGCTTACCACTGAGTTGCCTTGGAGGGAACAGGTGATACGTGCTGTAGATATCATTGGAGAACTGCAGCTGGAGCTCAGGACTGCCCTTCAGGAGCTGGGCCACCTGGTCCACCTGGAATGGCGTCTTCTCCAGGATCACGACGGCATCCTCCCCATCCCCGTCCCCAGATGCCTCATTCACCTACGGGGGAGACACCATCAGTGGGCCCAGGGGCAGAACCACAGGGGCGGCCCAGAGAGCAAACATAAACGCTCCCAGGGCCTCTACAATCCCAACACTTGGGATTTCCTTCCCTGAAGTCTTCTCTTTGGGGAAGTCTAGCCAAAGGTATCCATGTTTCCTCTCCCACAGAAGACGTCTCATCAGCCCAAATCCTTGTGGCATCCTTCTTCTGAAAGATGCAAAGCTTCTCCTCTATTTTCTCTTTTAGGCTCACAAGGCCTCTGTCAATATAGATGAAGAATCTGAGGTCTAGAGAAGATTAAGTGACTCGCCCAAAGTGACACAAATAGTCAGTGTTGAAACAGAAAGTAGAATCTCTTGGGTATCCCAGCTAGCTTCAAGCTCAAAGGTTCTCTTGACTAAAATCTTCAGCAGGCACCGCAAACTGAAGACAGGTGGGCTTAGATAACCAGACAGAACCTTGCTAAAAAAACAAGAGATGCAGGGATTTCCATGGTGGTTGAGTAGTTAAGACTCCACATCTCCAATGCAGGGGGCATGGGTTCCATCCCTGGTCAGGGAACTAGGATCCCACATGATCAAAAAAATGAGACACAGAGACAGGATCAGATGCCTCAGACAGGTTCCCCCGAGCTCTCAAAAGTGGAAGCTCTTGCCAGGGATTCTGGAGAACCCTCGGACGGCCTCCTCACTAGTTCTTGGGGTGGTCTTTTCAATCTCTTCTGAGTCCCTGCTAGAAAGCTGAGCACATAGTATTTGAGCCAGCAGTGTCTACTGGAAGATACTGTGCATTCCTGGAGATCAGAGGTGGTAACTCTCATCAGGTCTCCTGCACCTAAATCAGCGCTGGCCTGACAGCTCATGACATGTAGAACTAAACCAGCAATTGAATAAACTGTTTTCCTTGTTGAGGTGGAGTACTGTAGAGCAAGGATCAAACCTCCCACAGTCTCTATGTCACTGTCTGGGGCCTGGATGAACAAGACCATCCAGCAACATTTACTAGCCTCTGACAGAGGATGAGATGGTAGGATGGCATCACCAATTCGATGGACATCAGTTTGAGCAAGATCTGGGAGTTGGTGAGGGACAAGGAAGCCTGGTGAGCTGCAGTCCATGGGGTCACAAAGAGTCTGACACCAGGGAGCGACTGAACTGAATTAGCATCTTACAGTAAAGAATCCGCCTGCAATGTAGGAGAGATGGGTTCCATCCCTGGGTTGGAAGGATCCCCTGGAGAAGGGAATGGCAACCCACTCCAGTATTCTTGCCTGGAGAATCCCATGGAGAGGAGCCTGGTGGGATACAGTCCATGGGGTCGCAAAGAGTCGGACAGGACAGAGCGACTAACACTTTCACTTTCACTAGCATCTTACAGGTTCAATGAATGAACGATGAATGCTTAGGGACTTCAACATGTGATTTTTAATCTGCAATACACTCTACAGGTATTAGTTCTTTATTTTAGTAAAAGAGGAATTAGGAAATTAAGCTCTAGGCATGTTAATTCCCTTGGTTAATTTCACAGATAATCTTGTCTCCTCCACGAACCAACCAACCCTGGGACGCGTTTCAGTGCACTCTGCCTCCCCCGTCCCAGGGATGCGATTGGTATTTTCCGAAGAATCTATTAAAAAAAAAAAAAAAAAAAACCGCCTCCGAGGCGACGATTGGGTCACTCCCTTCCGTATCCCCTCCCCAGAACTGCCTATTGGTACCTTCCCGTGCAGGAAAAGGATTTTGTCCCGCGCAGACTCCCTCAGCACTTTCTTCACCCTAAAGCCGGAGAAAGGTAAGCGGACAGGGGCAGAGGTGCCGTTCCCAACGCCCGCTTCCTCTCCCTCTGTGCTGGATGCCTCCGCCTCCTCGGCGTCCAGGTCGCGCTTCCTTTTGCTCGGCGGGTGCGCTCGCTCCGCCATGCTGCCGGGCGGGAGGTGTGCGCCTGCGCAAACCCGGCCGCGGTCCCGCCCCTCCCCACAAGCTCCTCCCACTTTCGCTCGCCGTGGCGACTACAACTCCCGACGTGCTTCGCGCCCAGAGCCGGGAGCTCTTCCGACGCTAAGGAGCCTAGGCGCTCAGATCCCTGGGACCTGCTCCCATCCGGCGTTTTAATTCGACCTCGCTTGTCCCTGATCCCCTTGTGCTGGCCCGCCCGCTTGGAGCCCGGTACTGAGGGAAGAGAGAAGGCCGCAGGTTTAGGAGGACTAGAGAGACTGCCATGTAAACATTCTATTTATAATTTCTCTTCAACGTCTCTAAAGGACCACCACCTCAATGAAAAGCCAACTACCTAACGTTTTTTTTAAAAGCTGTCCCACTGTGGGGAAACAAGATGTTTAGGAAACTTACCTGCCTCAACATCTGGCTCTGGAGAGAAGGGGGGAAACAAAAATCCTGAAAACTTGTCATCACAGGTCAATTTCCATTCAGGTTTAGAATTCAGATTCATACTGCCTACATGATCCAGGAATTCACACTGAAAAATCTATTTCAGCCAGTTTTATAGTCTTCACTTCTGTTGTTGTTTAGTCGCTGTGTTGTGTCCGACTGTTTGCAACCCCATGGACTGTAGCCCTCCAGGTTCCTCTGTCCATGGGATTTTCTAGGCAAGAATACTGGAGTGGGTAGCCATTCCCTTCTCCAGGGGATCTTTTCCGCTGAGGGATCAAACCAGTGTCTCCTGCATCGACAGGCAGAATCACCAGGGAAGCTCACCAGTAGCAGATAAAAAATATAATTTAAAAATAACTTGTAGTTCCCTCGACAGTCTCGCGGATCCATCTCTTGCTTCAATAGTGCTTGGATGGAACAGACCCAGGGATGCCCCTCGCTCCAGCCTGCGACCACCCTCCAATCTTTTTTCCAGTGGCAGCCTTCAGAATCAGTCACTCAGCTGTCCACGATCACCAGGACCAGCCACCACCATTTTTGGAGCTTAACTCCTTATTTCCGATCAACCACGAGCTCCCAGATTGGTCAGAATTATTCCTCCGAGGTGGTGGCTGCTGTCAGTGGCTTACACCGCAGGCCTTCTACACCTTCCTCTCTGGGCTTCTATTTGGACCGCAACATTGTGGCTCTGGAGGGTGTGGGCCACTTCTTTCGCATATTGGCCAAGGAGAAGCACGAGGGCCCTCAAGCATCTCTTGAAGATGCCAAGCCAGCGCAGCGGCCGCACCCTCTTCCTGGAGGTGCAGAAGCCGGCTCAAGATGAGTAGGGTAAAACCAGGATGCTATTGAAGCTGCCCTTCTCCTGGAGAAGAACCTAGAGCAGGCCCTTTTGGATCTGCATGGCCTGGGTTCCGCCCGTGCAGACCCCCACATCTGTGACTTCTGGTGAACCACTTCTTAGATAAGGAGGTGAAAGTCATCAGGAATACAGGTGACCACCTGACCAACCTTTGCAGGCTGGCTGGTCCCCAGGCAGGACTGGACAACTATCTCTTCAAAAGGCTCACCCTCAAGCAAGACTAGGAGCCTCTGGAGCCCAGGGGCCTTTTAGGAGCCCCACTAACATCAGGGCTTCTGCCTGGAGCCCCCCTCTACAGCCACTAGGCAGCTTTATAACACCCTGGAGCCTTCTCTCAAGCTTTGGACCAAATGGAAAAAGTAAAGCTTTTTGCAGCACAAAAAAAATAAAAATACCTTTTACACTAGCAACAGAAAATATGACATGCTAAGGAATAAATCTCATAAAAAATGTGACTGACCAATATGGAAAAGATGTGTAAAGTTTATTAAAATACATTTAAAGACAAAGAAATGGAGTCATAACATTTTTATAAAGTATTCAAACATCTATTCTTTCCAAATTAATCTCTTAACTCAATGTAAGTCCAATAAAAATACTAAGTGGCCCATTCCTGGAATCTGACGCACTGAATAAATAATTTATATGAAAGAATAAAGGAACGGGAAGGGTTGAAGTGATTCTGAGGAATAAAAGAAGTGGGAAGAGCTGACTGTAAATTATCAAGGTTAAATAACAACGACAGTAAGTAAGCCAGGGTGCCACTGACACACGGTACATGATCAGATGAAGGAAGGATGACACCAGTGACAGCACCGTCAGTAGGGGAGGATGGACGTAGGTAAATAATGGCTATTCAAATGGGGGGAAGTGGATCTCTGACTTATAAATCGAGAGCAACAAAAACAAACCCAAACAACACATCAGTGGGATTAAAGAACCAAATGTAAAATACTTCCATAAGAAAATACAAGAATAGGGAAGATTTCCCAAAGACACAAAAAGCACAAACTACAGATAGATAAAAGTGTTTATGTTAAAAAATAAAACTTCTTTAAAAGATACTGTTATACTGTGGTCATATTTTTTAACTTCTAATAACTTAGAGAGACATACTTAAATATTTAGAAATAAACCAACACCTGGGTTTTGCTTCAAATGATCTGGAGGTGACTTATGGGTAGGGTTATTATTATTAAAAGCTTATCTCTGAGTTGGTAATTGTTGAAACTGGGTGATAGGTATATAGGAATTTGTCAAGCTACCTCCTTCCTTTTAGTGTCTATTTTTATAATAAAGGCAAAAGAGAAGAAAGAATATTATGACAATAGGATACCAGTATTCACCCACCAAATTAACAGACACTTAAAAACTGTTGTGTGTGTTAAGTGTTAGTCACTCAGTTGTGTCTGACTCTTTTTGACTCCGTGGACTATATCCCACCAGGCTCCTCTGTCCATGGAATTCTTCAGGCAAGAATACTGGAGTGGGTTGCTATTGCCTTCTCCAGGGGGATCTTCCCAACCCAGGGACTGAGCCCTGGTCTCCTGCATTGCAGGCGGATGCTTTATTGTCTGAGCTACTAGAGAAGCCCTAAAAAACTGATAATTCTAAGTAATTCCCTAGCAGTCCAGTGTTTAGGACTTAGAGCTTTCACTGCCAGGACCTAGGTTCAATCCCTGGTCAGGGAAAAAAGATCCCAAAAGCTCTGTGGTGCAGCAAAAAATTTTAAAAATCTGATAATTCTAATTGTTAACAAGAACATGAAAAAGTGGCAACTGTTATACACACAGGGTAGGAACAGAAATTGGCAGAATCAACTTGGAGGAAAATTTCATATCTTCTACCAAAACCATTAGATACTCTTGACTATTCCCCATCTAGGTTAAATCCTAGAAGATCTTGCCCTGGAAAACATATGCAAGAATAAAAATGCTCACAGGCTTATTGTTTTCAATAGCAAAAAAAAAACCCCAAAAAACTGGAAACAACCCAGTGTCCATTTGTAAAAGATGTGCAGCTAAACAGTGGTATATTTACATAATGGAATGAACGTGAATGTACTGGAGCTCCATGCATTAACGTAGATACATCTTACACATGTGGCCAAAGGAAGGAATTTGCATAATCTGTAAACATAACACCACTTATTTACAATACAAAACCATATAAAAGTATGTTGTCAGGGATGCATACATATGTAGTAAATCTCTAGAGAAAAGCTAAGAGTGATAACATTCAAAATTTAGGATAGTGGTTATTTCTAGTGGGAGAAGGAAGGAGAATATAATTAAGGAAAGATAAGGAGCAACACGAGGCTTGTGAGGATTTGCTTCTAAGCTAGGTGTAGAGAACGTGAGTGTACTACATTATTCTTTAGTCCTTTCATATGTAATAAGGTAATTTGTAATTAAAATAAAGGTTTTTTCATATAAGCAGATAGCAAATCATATACACTTGAAAAAATATGTCAATTATATCTCAGTGTTTAGAAAAATATATATATGTGCATATATTTTTTCAGTAAAAGGAGATGTGGGGTGGGGGGCAAGTGGATGAAGATACACAAAAGTATACACCAGGGAAATAATAAGTTCATTTCAGCTCAACAACAAGTTTTATTGAAAACATACAATCCTCCAGAGGAAATACACTGATTCCTCTGAGTGCAGAGGTGAGGAGCTCTCTGCATGAGAAAGCTCCTGCATGAGTTCTGGCCAGACCCCTGATGAAGCCCCCATATGTCAGCACATTGGTGAGTGGGCTTTTGATCCCAGCTAAAGGGTCTGAGTTTCCCTTCTCTTCGCCCCACCTGCTCCCTGCTCTCTCCTCTCTCGTCTGCATGGTCTCTAGGTGTAGGTCTTGAATGACAGGCGTGCAGTGGAAACAAACAACAGGGCTGAGGGCATCTTCCACGTACCTTTCAGATGTGAACCACATCACAGGGAGACCCTGGCAGGAGTATGAGTGAGAAAGACGCCATACCTGTTCCTTTCTCCTGACAACTGCTCAGGGCTTCCCTGGGCACCGGGCGAGCGGTCTAGGATTCCAGCTCCTTGCTCAGGTGAGCCACCTCTTCCAGAGGAATGCACCTCAACACCAGTGCCCGATTCCGGGGGATAAAGACCCAGACACAACCAGCCAGGCTTCATGTCCAGTCACGCAGGCAGCATCACGTGGGCCATATCTTGGTGTCAGCAGTTCCTCCCACCTCCACTTTCTGGTTCTTCCAGGCCTTCCTGGGGGATCCCCAATCTCCCCAGGCCTTCTTGGGGGAAGTCCCCAGTCTCCCTAGGCCTTCCTGGGGGAGTCCCCAGCCTCGCCAGGGCTTCCTGGGGGACTCCCCAACTTCTCTGGGTCCTTTCTGAGAGCCCACGGATATGGAGGGCACAGACAGTCTGATCCCTGGGTCACATACAATGTCCTGCAAACTCACTCCTTACAACTCAAGTGTGTCTGCTGGAATCCCAGGCCCTGGGCCCTCTAACTCCATTTCCCACTTTGCTCCAACTGTCTGGGTGCCGCGGTGATGGATCAAACATCAGCCAAGGGTCTGCAGGTCTGAAAGAGATCCAAGAGGCGCAGGGTTTGTCACCATCCTCAGATCCCAGCAGCTCTGTTTCCCCCCAACAGCTCCCGCCTCCTCTGCCTTTTAGTCTATTTTACCTTCCATACCCACTGTCATATACTGCCCCTCCCTGGATATGCTTATCATGGGCAATTCTTCCCTATTATTTTGCACCTGTTTGCTTTACTAAACCAATACTAAACCAGGGTCCCTCCTGGCATGTTCCTAGCTCTCGGTGGACACTGCCAACCTGACCTCAATGAGAGAGATCTAATACTATTAATACTAGTAATGATGATGTGTATGTGCGTGTATGTTCAGTCGCTCAGTCAAGTCCAATTCTGCGATCCCATGGACGGTAGCCCACCAGGCTCCTCTGTCCATGGGATTTCCCAGGCAAGAATACGGAGTGGGTTGCCATTTTCTCCTCCAGGGGATCTTTCCGACCCAGGGATCCAACCCATGTCTCCTGCATTGCAGGCTAATTCTTTACCCACTGAGCCACCTGGGAAGTCCCAATAATGATGATAATGGCTAATATTTATTGAGGACTTGACACTTGCTAGGCCTTGCCTGTTATGAGTACTTTACATGTGGCAGGCAATGTCCTGAATACCTACTTACAGTACATACTTATTTAGGTATATAATATAATTCTCATTCAACCAATGAGAAAACCCAGGCACAGAGCAGTTAAGTAACTCACCCAGGTAACACGGTCTTTTCCAGGGCCTGCATTCTGAACTACAGGCAGACCTCAGAAACACTGCAGGTTCAGTTATAGATCATCATAATAAAGCGAATATTGCAGTCAAGTGAGTCGCAAATTCTTTGGCTTCCCAGTGCATGTAAAAGTTATGTTTATACTCTCCATAACTCCATGGACTGTAGTCCACCAGGCTCCTCTGGAATTCTCCAGACAAGAATACTGCAGTGGGTTGCCATTTTCTTCTCCAGGGGATCTTCCCCACCCAGGGATTGAATCTGGGTCTCCTGCATTGCAGGCAGATTCTTTATCATCTGAGCCACCAGGGAAGCCCTAATTTAAAAATACATAGTGCTAAAAAAGAAAAAAAAATGCTAATTATCATCTGCCAGAAACCTTCTGTTTGTACCAAAAAAAAAGAAAACCGAAACAAAACTCAGTATTTGCCAAGTGCAATCAGGTGAAGCCTAGGGGCTTTCCTGGTGGTCCAGTGGTTAAGACTCTGTGCTCCCAGTGTGGGTTGGAGCGGGGACTAGTTGTTCGATCCCTGGTCAGGGAACTAGATCCTGCCTCCCTGCAACTAAGAGTTCTCACGTGGCAACTGAAAGAGCCTTGCCCTTCAAGATCCTCGCCAGCTAAAAGATGCTGGGCAGGCAAGTATTTTCCTAAAAAGATAACATAGAGTGAAGCCTGTACTAGGCCACACTGGGTGTCTCCTTAAAGCCCAGGCAGAGCAAGCCCTTCCCCAAAGCTTACACCGCACGACAGCCTCCTTGACTTGGCGGAAGCCACCTTCGGGACCGCGGCCGTCCACGAAGTACATGTATCGGAGCTCGGCGGGATAGGCGGCTCTGCTGAGGCCGGACAGCAGGGGGATGGTGCGGCCCTCGGCCCCAGGGGCCTCGCTCAGCGCCTGCAGCATCTGGTACCTGCACCACGGGTCCCGGAGGAAGCCGGGGGTAATAAGCAGCACGCGGCAGTGGCTCCTACTCAGCGCGTGGCACAGCTCGGACACGATGGCGCCGCCGGGGGTGGCGTCGCGGAGCTGCAAGAAGCAGCGCAGGCTGGCGGCGCAGCCCTCCAGGTAGGCGACCAGCTCCTGGGCGGCCACCAGGTCCTCCTCGCTGTGGCACACGCATACATCATAGTCCTTGCTCCAACGGCCGCTGCTGCTGCTGCCGCCAGCGGCAGAGCCCCCGTGCGACGACGGTGTAGGGATGGAAGACACCGCTGAGCTGGGGCCCAGGGATGGGGGGCTCTCCAGTGAGCTCGACTGTGAAACGTCACTGGGGACGCTTTGCGGGGAGACGGGCATCTTCGTGGGCTTCCTCGACAGGGCCTGCCTGAACCAGTCTGTGGCGGGGGAGAGGCACGGCTTAGGCTTGGAGTTCTCAGCAAGGGCTTCCTCCCGACCCCACCCGAGAAGAGTCACCTCGGGATGGACCCCAGTGTCTCTCTCCTGCCCACCTTCTCACACCAGCTGTTCTGTGTACTGTGTCCATCCTTCAGGACTTGCCCCAAACTTCCCCTTATCTTTAAAGGTTTGGGGAATACATAAAACCTGGTTGTTCCCACTTACCAGTGGTGCAGTGGTTGAAAATCCACCTGCCAATGCAGGGGTCACAGGTTTCATCCCTGCTCCAGGAAGATTCGACATGCCTCGGGGGAACTAAGCTCCAGCCCTCACTCTAGAGCCCATGAGCAGAAACCACTGGTGCCCCTGGGCCCTAGAGCCCAAGCTCCTCAACAAGGGAATGAGAAGCCTGCAATGAGAAGCCTGCGCACTACAACTAGAGAAAGCCCACACACAGCAACAAAGACCCAGAGCAGCCACAATAAACAAATTAGCCTGGCAGTTTTATAAGTCAGCAGAGATGTAATACCAGCCTGTCCTACTGTACTGCATATCTGAAAGTTATTAAGAGAGTAGATCTTAAAAGTTCTCATCACAAGAAGGAACTGTAAGGTGATGGATGTTAACCAGACAGTGTGATGATTATCTCACAGTGTATACAAATGCTGGATCATTATGTTGTATATAATAGCGCATTGTCAATTATACCTCAATAATTAAAACAAAAAATATCTTTGGTATAACAACAATATGAGAAAAAGCAACACCAACTCTAGCTGTTTTACCAGCCTGATTAGGAAAGACAGCTTTGCCTGCTCCATGCCCTTTGGTTTCTGATACCCCCATCCTAACCAGAACTTCCCACGAGATGACTAGTCAACCATCTGTGAGTCTGTAAGCAGAATTATGTTAAGCTGGTAAATGTCAGTTAGTTCCCAAACCCATTTTTAGCACTGAGGAGAGGTGGATTTAGATTATGGGGAGCAAAAGAGAGGCAGGGATTGGCATTTGTTTAGCCACGAGAAATCCTACGTGCTAGGTACGTGCGGGCTAAGTCTCCTCAATCATGTCCAACTCCATGACCCTGTGGACTGTAGCCCACTAGCTCCTCTGTCCATGGGATTCTCCAGACAAGAATGCTGGAGTAGGTTGCCATATCCTCCTGCAGGGGATCTTCCCAACCCAGGGATCTAACCCACATCTCTTATGTCTCCTGCGAATGCAGGCAGGTTCTTTACCACTAGCGCCACTTGGGAAGCCCTGAGAAATCCTAGCTTCCTGCCAAATGGGTAAAATGGAAATGTGGAAGGAGGTCACTGTCCAGAGCTCCTGAAGACCTTAGCACTGATTGATTCCAAACCACACTTTGGAGGGCCGCACAGATTTGATTGTGGACTGCTTGTTTTCTGGATGACCTTAAACAAGCTAGTCGATGTTTCCACTTCCTTATCTGGAAAATGGGTTCACTTCAGTTGTTGTTGAAGGTTAAAGGAAATAATGCCGTATCTGGCATATTGTTGAGTACTCCAAATGATTTCAACTCAGCTTCTCCAGCTTTTGATCAGGACAGAAAGTTTGGTGTTCTGGAGGTGGATTTGTTCTCTCTCTCTGCTCTGCTTGTCTCCTTCCTCTGAATGGTTCTGAGTGATTTAGATGACAAGAGATATCAAGTTAAGTACTTAGCACGGTGGTCTCCAGGCTGGGAAGATTAGCTGAGCACACCTGGGAGACCAGTAAGCCAAAATGATTGAAGGCTCCCAGAGGCACACCTCCTCATTCCCCACAGAGCCCTGGGCACTGAGGTCAAAACAGGACCACTCCCCTCCACCATCAGCCTCCTTTGCATCTCTCCAGGGCCTGTGTTTGGGGGCCAGGCAGCCTCCTGGAATTAGGAGTCTGTGTCCACTCACCAGCCATCTTGCCCAGAGGCTTCTTGGGCCTGGAGCCAGGAGCCGGGGAGGAGGTTGATGATGCCATTGTGGTGGGCTCCAAACTAACCCCATGAGACCAGGCATTGGTAAAGTGGGAGAAGGGAGGGGCCCCAGACTTGACCTCATGGAACAGCCATCCTACAAGAGACAGAGAGATAGGGTCACAAAAGCTGGATCTATCTTACTCCCAGTCCCAGGGCATGGGCTCTGGGAGTTCTTTCTCTCTGGGTGCCTGACAGAGGCTCAGTCTCTAAATGGGTCCCTTATGGGATTAGGGTCAGCCACCACTGGGATTAGAGCTGGTTTCTAGTGAAACCCCAATCTGTGTAATGATCAGACTTACAGAGTATGAGCTCAGCATGACCAGCAGAGTGACTGTCCTCTGTGCCACCTGGCCAGGGGTGCATTCGGGATCTGGGGAAGGGCGACTGGCAAGCACCTCATTGTAGGGTTCCTATGTAAGTGCTGAAATCAGAGAAGAAGGTCCACTGCTATTTGAACAAATACTTATGTATCAAGGTAAACAGATATTTTGCAGTAGAGAGCCAGCACATGTAAGAAACCTTGGAGGACTTTTCCTCCAAGCCCGCCTTTCCCCAAATAACTCCCTCCATCCACCCCTCCCAGCCATCTAACTCTTTCTCCTTCCCTCTCTCCCTCAGCTACACACAGTGGTTAAGTTTATGGACTCTGCAGGCAGAGTTCCTAGATCTCTTATGAACTGTAGCCTCTGGTAAATGAGTTATTCTTGCAAAACTTTAGTTTTTCCATCTGTGAAATGGGAATAATACTACAGTCTGCTCAGCATTATTGTGAAGACTACACAAGATGATTTATGTAAAGTTCATGGTATAGAATGCTCAGAAAAAAATTACCCTGGTAGCTCAGTGGTAAAAGAATCTGCCTGCCAATGCAGGAGACATGGGTTCGATCCCTGGTCTGGGAAGATTCCATATGCCTGGGGCAATTAAGCCTGTTTGCCACAGCTGTTGAGCTTGTGTTCTAGAACCCACAAATCTAGAGCCTGCCAGTGCTCCACAACAAGAGAAGCCTCCACGATGAGAAGCCCAAGCACTTGCTCTACACAAAAAGAGAAAATAACCAATAAATAAATATGAAAAAATAAAATAATCCAGGGACTTCCCTGGTGGTCCAGTGGTTGAGAATCCACCTTGCAATGCAGGGGACCTGGATTCAATTGCTGGTGAAGGAACTAAGATCCCATATGCCACAGACTTAGTAAGCCTAAGAGCTGCAACTGGAGAGTCCACACACCACAATGAGAGACCCTGCATGATGAAACTAAATATAAATATTTTAGTTTATTTAGCAGCAAATAAATATTTTAAAAAATAAAACAAGCCAGATACTGGAGGGATATATTCAATGTTTCTCCAAATTCCAGAAGGTTTTTGGTTTACTTTTTGGAGATGGAGAGAAGGGACTGTCAAAAGGCATCAACATTTATATGGAAATGCAAAGGACCAAGACTACCTCAGAGGGCAACTCACTGTGTTCTCTTCCCACCACAATGACCTAATGTCCCTGATGGTGGAGACTCTTTCTACTTAGGTTTCTGGGAGGATACTGTGTGGAGCAGAGCCCACCCCAATCTGAAACAGAGTCACTGTGATCTAGTGGCTTCTGGAGATGAAGGGTTGGTAGAGAACTTGGCACTAGAGCAAGGACTGCTCTCTCATTATTTGATGGATCTGCAGAGATCAAGACAACCCTGCTCAGCCCCCTCCCTGCCCACCGCCCTGGGAAGCCACAGAGAAAGGACATGTCTGAATAGACACACTGAGATAAAAGAGTTTTCAGAAGCTGAAGAAAGTCTTTCAATGTTGGACAAACATGCTTCATTCTGCTAAATGCTGAACACCCTTATGCCAAGCCAATGGAGAGAAGACAAGAGGTCCTGATGATTCATGAAAACATAAAAGTTCAAAAAAAGGAGAATTTGAACTGCAGCAGCAGAGGGTGGGGCAGGTGTTCAGGGGCAGAAGGAGGAGTTGGGATGGGCTTGGGAAGAGGCATGTTTGAAAGAGCAAAGCAGATAGCTGCTAAGCCAGCCAAAAGGACACGAAAATGGGAACATTAACAAAGATGTGTGTTTCTTTTCCTACCTACTATTCTTTGGATTTCAGACTCCCTAAGTGGAGAGGCTGAGGCGGCGCCTAGTAACCACTGTTGGATTTGGGAGTTGTTGGGGTTTTTTGCTTTAATTTGGCTGTGCCTGGTCTTAGTTGCAGCACATGGGTTCTAGTTCCCCGGCCAGGGATCGAACCCAGGCCCCCTACATTGGAAGCGTGGAGTCTTAACCACTGGACCACCAAGGAAGTCTAGGGGTTGCTGTCTCTTGACATCTTCATTTCAACCATTCAAGATGTCCTTCCCCTCCCTGCCCCGCCCCCATCCCCGGCCCCCCAGTAGTAGACACAATACTACTTAATTTTTATCTTAAACGTTTTTTCAATTGTGTTTTAATTTGAAAATTCATTATTTGGCTTTGACACACAAACTGGAGACTGCTTTGATGTTTTTATGACAGCTTAAAGGTTCAAAATTAACATAAAACTTTAGTCTACTTAACCAATGTAGATTTAAGATTCATTTTCTCAGTTTATCAAATTGACTTGGTCTTTTGACACTACATGCTGATTTTTGGTAGCTGTGTTTTTTCATTGTTTCTTTAAGAAGAAATCCAATTGCCCAATAGCCACTGGAAGTGGACTGGTATAAGCCCTAGTGACTGACGTTATGGAAAAGTTCAAACACAGGAAATAGCATCTTTGGCAAAGGAAAACTGAGCAAGAATGAAGATCAGTTCCATTAACTGTGTACACTGTTTGTTTCCTAGAATCTAAAACCCTACTGCATTTTCCTTGTTTCTTTTCAGCTCTTGTGCAGCTGAGGTTGTGGAAGGATCACATGCAGGTATGCTTTAATCTTGACAAGCTTTAGTAATAGTCGTGTGTTAGACATAGGAGACATACTTGTCAGGCAGACAAGAAGCTAATGAACCCAAATCTCCAGCTGGAAGTTCTCATCACTTGCTCTGTCTATTCTCTGATTTGTTCTGTAGTCACTTTTCCCTGTGCTTTTAAACAGTTCATCAAGTAGAAGGATATAGACCTAAATACCTACTTTGTAGATAATTACAAAAACTTGAGAGAAAATTAGTAAAGAGCTTCTTCAAAACAAAACCAAAACCAAGAAACCGGTAGCATGTTACTGTCAGTGTTTTTAGAATACTTTTTCAATATTATAAGAAGGAACTTAGTATGTGAGGTAAATACTGTAAAGCTTCACTGAATAAAACCCAAAATGTACTAAGTATTATTCAATATCTAACTGGTCTCCAGTATCTATTGTATAGGAATGTACTGAAACCTATGAGGATGTATGATTATTTATCTTATCTAATTCATATTCCATTCCTGTTAAACAGGAAATATTATCTGTGGAAGACGGCACAGTGGTCCCCCAAAGACGTCCACATCCTAATCCTGGGTGAAAATAAGCTAGCTTACTTGGAAGAAGCAGACTTTGCAGATGTGATTAAGGGTCTGGAGATGGGAAGATTAGCCTGGATTATCTAGGTGGGCCAGTGTAATCACAGAGGTCTTAGAAGAGTTAGAAGGCTCAGAGTGAGAGATGTGACAGCAGAAGCAGAAGTTGGGGTCACGTGGGGCTCCTCTTCAAGGAGATGAATTCTGCCAGCGTGGGGCTATCAGCAGGAATGCGGCACCCTCCAGAAGTCGGAAAAAGCAAAGACCTGGATTCCTCCCTATTCCAGAAGGGATGCACGGTATCTCTAAGATAATAAATGTGTTCAGTAGGAATCCACTGTTTGTGGTACTTTGTTACAGAAGCAATGGGAAAGTAATACACAATCTTTGATTGTATGTGAGGCTACTGAATAAAGAAAGCATTGACTCTTAAGTGCTAAAAACTGGTCTGCTTAAAGGTCTAAACTGTTCGAGGGAGTTTTTCACTTCTTTGATGGCTATAGTATCATCTACACTTCATTTGATCTTTGGCTTCAAAATTAAGAACATCGGTTTCAGAGGCTCAAGCGCTTGCTGAAACACTTGTCAGGACAGGATTCATTAGAACTTGCAGGACAATGTCCCTTAAAGTGCTGAAATTATGGGGCTTTCTTGGTGGTCCAGTGGCTAAGACTCCCCGCTTCCAATGCAGAGGGCCCAGGTTTGATCCCTGGTCAGGGAACTAGATCCCACAAGAGTTGCTTGAATGCTACAACTAAAGATCCTGCATGCTGCAACTTAAGGCCTGGCGCAGTCAAAATAAGTATTTTTTTTTTAAAGTGCTGAAAGTAACTGTTAATAGCTTGATAGACACAGTGCAGTAATGGACACTAAGGTGGTCCCAGTGTTCACAACTGTGAGCCTGGACGGGACATATAACTTCTTACAACAGGGTATGGCGAAGGTAGTAGTATGTCACTCACATACTATGTTACTATGCATATGGTGCGTGTGTGTGCAAGCATATGTTTATAAATGTATACATACATATAGATATCATATTAGTAACATAATCATGTGTGTATATATGTTCATAATTATTGACACATACATATAGTATGTATATTTGCTATATAAGATATACATATATAAATATTTATATATTTATATTATAGTGTATGTAAATAATATTTATATACATATATTTATACATAATATAAAGATATTTATATACAATAGCAAATATATATACTGCATGATGTATAATGAATACCTATTGATGAATAGATAATACACAATATATGGATATTGTGTATTAATACAGACATATGTGTGTGCATGGGTGTGGGTGTAAAAGTCCATCTTAGCAGACTGGAAAGAGACTTCTTTGCTAACTTGGAAGGATTTCCTATGTCATGAAAGAGTCAGGTGTCAAGGAACTTCAGGCAGCCTTGAGAAGCCAAGAGTGGCATCTCACTAACGGCCAGCAAGAAATTGACTTCAGTCCTACAACTTCAAGGAGATGAATTCTGCCAACAAATAACCTGAGGGGGCTAATTAGTGATTCTTTTCCCATTTTCGTCTCTGATGGCACCACACCCCTAGCTAACACGTAGATTGCAGCTGGATAAGACCCCAGCAGAAGACTCAACCAAGCCTTTCCCTGGCCCTCGATCCACAGAAACTTTGAGGTAACAGATGGGTGTTGGTTCAGCTGCTAAATTTGTAGCAAGTTGTCATGCATCACAGAAAGGGAACACAGGGACCAATCACAGTGAAGAATTTAAAAATACCAGTTCCTATGCTCCACCCCAAATCCACTGAGTCACATCTCTGGGAGGAAGGCTTGGGAACCCGGTTTTTAAACAAGCACCCCCAGGAATTCCGTGGCAGTCTAGTGGTTGGGACTCGGCGCTCTCAATGCTGGGGCCTTGGTTTCAATTCCTGGTTGCAGAACTAAGATCCCGCAAGCCACATATTGTGGCAAAACAAACAAAACCCAACCAAAATCACACACCCACACAAAAAAGCCAAAAAAACAACACACACACACAAATACTAACAACAACAACAACAACAACAAAATACTCCAGGATTCTGATGCACCTGAAGACTGGTCTAGTGGGTTGCAGCAGTGGTTCCCAAATGAAGCTGCAATATCATTATCACTGAGAACACTTTTAAAAAACATAGCTACCAGACTTTCTGGTGGTCCAGTGGTTAAGAATCTGCCTGCCAATGCAGGGGACATGGGTTCCATCTCCTCTCCAGGAAGATCCCACATGCTGCGGGGCAGCTGAGTCCATATGCCCCAACCACTGAAGCCTGTGCACACTAAAGCTGGTGTTCGGCAACAACAGAAGCCACAGAAAAGAGAAACCCACGAACCAAAACTAGAGAGCAGTCCCCACACACTGCAACAAGAGAAAGCCTGCATGCACCAACGAAGACCCAGAACAGCCAAAAATAAGAAATAATTAATTAATTAAAAAACAGCTACCTCTGGAAATTCTTATTCAATTAAGTAGGGCCCGCAAATCTGTATTTTTTAAGAGCTCTACAGGTAATTCTGACACAAGGAACCACTTGTCTCGGTATATAAAAGCAGTGGAATAATTGAAAAGCGCCCAGCAAATCTTGGGATTGATTTTGTGAAATAAATTTCAAACTACTGATTTTGCTATGAAGTCAGATTTAAGACGGGACTCTAGCAGGCAGAAAATAGTCATAGAACTCTGGGTAATTAACTGAAGTCTTATAATCTATATTAAACCAAATCTTTTTGCTGAATACATAACAAAGTACAAATGTTTTCAGCACTACATTTTGTAAATTTTGAAGACTTTGAAACATAGCTCAGCCGGTAAAGAATCTTCCTGCAATGAAGAAGACTGGGGTTCGATTCCTGGGTCAGGAAGATCCCCTGGAGAAGGAAATGGCAATCCACTCCAGTATTCTTGCCTGGAAAACCCCATGGACAGAGGAGACTGGTGGGCTACAGTCCATGGGGTTGCAAGAGTTGGACATGACTTAGTGACTAAACCATCACCAAACATGTCAAGGGCTTCCCTGGTGGCTCAGTGGTTAAGAGTCTGCCTGCCAATGCAGGAAACTCGGTATTTCAATCCCTGGTCTGGGAAGATGCCACAAGCTAAGAAGCAACTAAGCCTGTTCGCCACAACTACTGAGCCTGTGCTCTAGAGCCCGGAACTATGACTCCCAAGCCCACGTGCCACAGCTACTGAAGCCCAAGCACCTAGAGCCCGTGCTCCATAAGGGGAGAGGCTACTGCAACGAGAGAGGAGCCCTTGCTTGTCACAACTAGAGAAAGCCCGCACAGCAATGAAGACCCAGCTTAGGCAAAAACAAATAAGTAGATGTCAAAATTTTCATGGGTGTGTGTGTGCATGTGTGTATAGAAGCACCCACTACTTTATTTTATTTTATTTTATTTTATTTTGACTGTACAGCCTGTGAGATCTCAGTTCCCAGACCAGGGATGGAATCTGCGCTATAGCAGTGACAGCAATGAATCCTAACCACTAGTCAATGTACCAGAGAACTCCCTAAATTATAAATCAAAAGCACTGTGACTTTGGTTGTTAAAATCTAAAACTTTAGCTGTATTTCAGTCACATAGGAATATATCTTACTGACCAAACATGAATGGGAAGTATTTTAATGTGTTGCTATATTTTGTCAAATGTAGCAAACCGATCTTTGGAAAACAGTTCCTAAGTTTAAAGAAAAAAAAAAAAAAAACTCCCTCTGTTTTAAAACTATATCCTGAAGGTCATTTTAAACTAAAATGATGTGAATCTACTTTTTATGTGCTTTGTGGTAGGTCTCATGTAAATATGCAGGCATTGAATGTAATATAGATTGTGGTAGCAATGAATTTAATGATGGATACAGTTTATAAATTATGCCTTTACACATTAGTTTCCTTTTAAGGTTGCAAAATGATTGCTTTTTATATATTGTTGAAAAAGGCTTGGGGGTGGGGAGGTCAGATATAAAAAAAAAAAAACCTAAAATTTTTAAAGAGGAACTTTGAGAAGACTTCCACTACCAGCATAATAAAGACAGTATAAAACAAAAGTAATTAAGGCACAATGATATTCATGTACAAGGACAGACTAGTGGAAGAATAGGGTGTTCAGAAACAGATCCACATCTATATAGTCTCCGGGTTTATAACAAAGCTGAGGGGGAGGGGGAAAAAAAAAACAAAACAAAGCTGACACTGCAGTGCAGTGGGAAAGGTGGTCTGGGTCAATTTAGACCGCCTTGTAGGACCAAATGAATCTTGATTCACATACCCCAACATACTAAAACAGTAATTTCAAATGGATAGTAGATATACATGAGAATCTCAACAAAGCTTTTAGAAGAAAACATAGGCGATTATCTTCCTGACTATGATTATTTTCTTGATTTTTAAAAATTGAGATATAATTGACATCTAACATTGTACTAGTTTAGGTGAACAACATAATGATTCGATTTATGTTGATATTTAGAAATGATCATCACAATAAGTCTAGTTAGCATCTATTACTATACACTTACAATTTTTTCCTGTCCTCAAAACTTTTAAGTACTACTGCCTTAGCAACTTTCAAATATACAATACAGTATTATTAACTGTAGTCACCATGTTGTTCACTACATCCCCAGAACTGCTTTATTTTACAACTGGAAGTTTATACCTTTTGACCACTTTCACCCATTTCACACCCTCCCTATGTCCCCAATAGGTAACAATTTAAAAAAAAAGAAAAAAACTCAACATAAGTAATAGAACCACAAGGAAAAAAATGATCAAACTGGACAATGTTAAATTAAAGAACTTCTGTTCTTCAAAAGCCATCATCAGGGGAGTGAAAAAGCAATCTCCTGAGACAGAAAATATTACATATACAATATTTCTCATATCAATAATATTTAGGAACTCTTACAAACTAGTAAGTAAAAAAGAAACAACGTATTGGAAAAACAGGCAGAAGAATTGAACAGATGCTTCACAAAAGGATAACCAAATGCCCAGCAGACATGAGATGCACAATTTGTTAGTCGCCAGAAAAATGCAAATGAAACCTCAGTGCAACCCAACTTTCCCCTCATTCAGCAGGACGGCTGCAATGAAGAAGACAAGACAGATCAAGTACTGGTAAGCATGTGAAGAAACAGGAACTCATACACTGCCTCTAGGAGTGTAAATTGGTATAGGGACTTTGAAAAACTGTTTGGCGCTATATTCCACTTCTAGGAATATACTCAGCAGAAGCACTTACATATGCTCCCCAAAAGACAACCATAAGAAAGCCTCAGCAGCACTATTTACAACAACCCCACGCTGGAAACAACCCATATCCATCAATCTACGTATCCAGTGGAATGTAGAAATAAACTGGGGTCTATCCATACAGTGCAAAATTACACATCAATGAGAATACATGAACTACCAATAAATGCATGCAGGTGTACTAAGTCAATTCAGTCATATCTGACTCTTTGTGACCCCATGGAATGTAGCCTACCAGTCTCCTCTGTCCATGGCATTCCCAGCCAAGAAAACTGGAGTGGGTTGTCGTGCCCTCCTCCAGGGGATCTTTCTGACCCAGGGATCAAACCCACGTCTCCAGCATTGCAGGCAGATTCTTCAGATAACCTACCTGGGAAGCCACACCGCTAAATGCAACAAGAGTTAATCAACAAATTGAGTACAAAACATCACACACAAAAGTACAGAAGTATGACCCCAAGTTTCCAAAGTTCAAAACCAAATAAATAAAATTATTTATGATGATAAAGCCAGGGTAGCAGTCACCCTTAGGTGAAAGTGATTGGAAGACACCTCCCCGGAAAGGGCATCTTGAGCGTGAGTGATGTTTTATTTATCCTGCAGTGACCCTGGGTACGCTGTACACTTAAGATCTGGGCACTTTTCTGTGTGTAGGTTGTACTTCAATTTTATAAAAGGTTTTAAAACTAGCTAGACCGTGATTTCCTCTGATGGTGGGTCATTCCTGACTCTCCGTAGCCCCTGGGTCAGCTCAATGAGTGTGTACCCCATCCCCCCTTCTCTTAGCTGCACTTGGCTGGGTGTGTGTATTTCCTAGAGTCTCCAGGTGGAGGACAGGGGGCTGACTCTGTCTCGCTCAGTACTGTCACGATGCCCAGCCCATGGCCTAGGTTCACGAAATGACTGTGGAAGGGATCCCCCCTCATAGACCCTTACCCTTAAGAAAAGCCCTGCTCTTGCTGAAACACTCACAAAGGCCATCAGAGAAGAGAGAGGCTGCGAGCAAAGAGGCGGGGAGGGAAAAGAATCTACGGTTCAAGACGGAAGCCACCCGACCGAGCCAGGCTAGCCGGGATCAAGGACTCGCTGCACAAGGTTCTCGGAGACAGAGAAGGTGACAGCGCTCTCCGAGGGCCTTTCCACCCCGTTCCCGCCTTGTGGGTGCTGCGGGCGGCCAGGTGAAGGGGCGGAGAGGGAATGACGGCGAACCCGGCAGAGGTGCCCCAGGGAGGGGGCGGGCAGGTCCGGGACCGGGGACCGGGGACCGGGGATCGGCCGCTAGCTGGGTCGGACGCGGGCCTGGGGGAGGTGTCCACTGCCCGCGGGGGTCCTGCCGGCCCCGCCCTGCTCTCCCCGCCCGCCCCGGCCCGCGGGGCCCCGAGCGCTCACCTGCGCCTCGGTGCGCCCGGCGCCGCCTCGGTGCGCCCGGTGCCGGGCGCGGACTCCAGGGCGGAGCCGCCCGCCCGTCCGGGGGAAGCGCCTTCGGCCGCCCGCTGCCCCGGAAGCGCGGAGGCGCCAGGCCCCGCGGCCCCTCCTCCGCCCGCCGCTCCCGCGCCCGGAGCCGGGCCTGAGGGGGCGCCCTGCCCGCCGGCGGCCACGTCCTCCGCGGCCGCGTCTTCGGGCCCGCGGGGAGGATCGCGGGCATCCGCGCAGCTACTGAGCCGGCGGAAGCTTGGCGAGGTCTTTCCTCCTGAGTTCCCCTAAACCAGCCCCGGAACTTGCAGCCTCTGGGCTGTTCTCTGTCAAACAAGGAAAGTACCTTTGATTCACTCATTTGAGTCCTCTCAACACCCTACCAGCCCAGCCACAAGGGAAGCCCAAGAATACTGGGGTGGGTAGCCCATCACTTCTCCAGCGGATCTTCCCGACCCAGGAGTGGAAGAGGGGTCTCCAACCCAGAAATCGAACCCGGGTCTCCTGCATTGCAGGCGGATTCTTTACCAACTGAACTATCATATCAGGGAAGCCCCAACACCCTGCCAGGGAAGCGTTTATTATACCTTTTTTTCTTTCCAGGCAAGTGAGGAAAATGATGCCAGACTTCTCCAAAGGCCAGGCACACTTGGTTCGGTGGTAACATCGGAGAGGCAGGCAACCCCCCCGGGCGGCTGGGTCTGGCACACTCCCCTGAAGTTCACATTCAAGTCCAATTCAAGTGCCCTGCAGGCACTAAAGCCAGGCAGAGTGAGATGGGCAAACGGTGGCAAGTCCTGGCTTAAACAGAGTGGAAGGGACAGGGATGTTGATGGACGTGTGGAGCAGCCTCCGGGGATATAGGGAGTGACCTTTTCTGAGCTTGTTTCCCCTGGAGGGGATGTCAGTATCTTCCTGATCAGTGTTCCTTGGTGTGTCTGTGTGGGAAACCCTCCTACTGCTGTGCACTTGAAATGCTGGAGGGTGGAAGTGGTTGAATAGGGCCGAGGTGGAGAAGACTCTTGAAAGTCCCTTGGACTGCAAGGAGATCCAACTGGTCAATCCTAAAGGAAATCAGTCCTGAATACTCATTGGAAGGACTGATGCTGAAGCTGAAGTTCCAATACTTTGGCCACCTGATGAGAAGAACTGACTTCTTGGAAAAGACCCTGATGCTGGGAAAGATTGAAGGCAGGAGGAGAAGGGGACAACAGAGGATGAGATAGTTAAGATAGCATCACTGACTTAATGGACATGAGTTGGAGCAGATTCTGGGAGATAGTGAAGGGCAGGGAAGCCTAGGATCTGCAGTCCATGGGGTTGCAAAGAGTCCGACGCAACTGAGCAACAAGGAAAAAGATGCATGATCTCTCTTTCAGTCTGCCTTTCTACTTTTCTCACCAGCCAGCCAAAAGGACTTAGTGGGAATCCTGGGAGGCAGTTGTGCTGCAAGGCAGTCCAGAGGGGCTCTGGAGTGAGACACTGGGGTTCACATCCCGGGCTTATCACCTGCTAGAGGTGAGACCTTGGGGATGTGCTGGGCCTGTCTAGGTTCACTTTCCTCATGGAGATTATGGTATCTGGTTCCCAGTGTTGTGGGAGGAGTCGATGAGAGATGAGATTAAGCCCGTCAGACAGCTAGCCCAGTGCCCAGGTGCGCAGGAGGGGTTCCTTTTACTCTGCATGGAGTGTTTACCTCTGCTTTCCCTGCTGTCCATGGGTCCCCTACTCCCAGGGTGTCCTCCCTTTTCCCATCTCTGCTCTTCAAACCCCACCTCTTCTGGCAAGGGTCGTTTTTGCAGCTTGTGCAGGAAAACTTGTCTTAACTTGCCCTTCCCACCTCCTTACCCACCAATGCCTCCTAGCACCTTGTGTTATTTGAACCTTGTGTTCAAGCAGCTAACCTTGGAAAAGTCCCTGAGGCCAGGGATGGATCTGCCTCCACAGGAGCAGAAAGGAACTCAGGTAAACAAGCGTAGAGCCAAGGATGGGCTAGTCACACTTGGTTTTGGGGCAGAGGTGAAGGCTAGGGCCCTGTGTCCCTCACAGAGGGAAGACAGATGCCAGGCTAAATGCAGTCCTGTAGCCTGAATAAAGCCCCCAAGGAGTGCAGATGGTTCATTGTTATTGGTGGTCAGTCGCTCAGTCCTCCATCGTCTGACTCTTTGCGACCCCACACGCTATAGCCTGCCAGGCTTCTCTGTCCATGGGATTTCCCAGGCAAGAATGCTGGAGTGGGTTTTCATTTCCTCCAGTGGATCTTCCCAACCCAGGGATCAAACCCCTGTCTCTTATGTCTCCTGCATTGCAGGTGGATTCTTTACCATCTGAGCCACAGAGGTTTCTTTCCTGCCTTCCTAACACGTGCAGCATGTGTAGTCCTGGAGGAGGAGCCAGATGAAGGCCTGTTTCCTCCGACCGTAGGTGGGGGTGTCTGTACAGAAGGAAGGGTGAGTGGGTACTGGGCACTGAAGGAGGCAGCCTCATAGGGTTAACATGGACACTGGGTTCAGCCTGCCCCATCCCTGCCCCCTGCCCCTGGCAACTTCCTTCCTGTATTTCAGCGAGTTTGTTGCGTTCATTCTGCATTCAGGTGCCTCTTCCTCTTCTGCTCACCTCAGTCCTGGCACTTACCCACCCTCTTCTCAGGGGTTCCAGTCCCCTCTGGCAGCACAACCGCCCTCTCCTCCCTCCCTCTCCCAATGGATGATCTGGGAGGGCCACCTCCATTTTTTTTTTTTTTTCTGGCTAGGGTGGTGTTTCAGAAGCGACTGCCGTTAGGTGAAGAGACAAAGGGACAGAGGACTGCTAAAAGGAAGGAGTTAATCACATTTATTGATCAATGAGTAGGGTAAACAGAAAAGTCAATAGACCTATGCCAAGTTGCTCCAGGTTGCTTCTGGTCTGGGCTCTGCTGGGCTCTGCGGAGAGAGGCAGAGGCAGTCTCTCTGGGTCAGTGCCAGGAAGGCGCCAGTCCTGGGTCCTGGTGCTCAGGTCCCCTGAGATGTTCTGTCCCACTGGGCTACCGGTGGGAGGCATCAGCCTGGGCCGTGATCAGTCCTAGGGTCCTGCCCCATCGTTCTCCGTCAGCCTGTGCCTGGGCCCATATGGGGCAGGGTGCCCTGGACAAGAGATGGGTGGAGGAGACCCTGGCTTGGTGCTGGGGAGTGCCCAAGCTGTGAGGAGATATGAGCATGGCCAGGATCGGAGCCCAGGGTAACAGAGTGGGCAGCGGGCCCGAGAGGCGCTCCCGAGCTCAGAGGATACAGTGTTCCTGGACCTTCTCTCCAAAGTAAAAGCGGCTGAAGAGGAAGGGGCTCAGGTTGATGGTCTTGAAGTGGCCCTCCAGCACCATCTCGGCCACAGCCCGCCCCACGGCGGGGGCCTGCTGGAGCCCATGGCCACTGAAGCCCGTCGCAAAGTACATGTTGACGACAAGCGGGTGGGGGCCCACCACGCCGTTCTGGTCAAAAGTGTTGTAGTCATAATAGCCAGCCCAGGCGCTCCGGACCTGTGGGGGCACGAGACATGGGGCTCCTGGGAGGGCTGCCCGTGCACCCCACCTCACTCCCGGTACCCTCTACCACCGCTGAGTGGGCCCACGGAATGGTCCGTTGTGAAGTGGAGGTCCTTGTTGTGTGGGGCGGCCGGCAGGCTCTGGGAGTGGGCCCAGATGCTCCAGGGTCATCTGTCTCTGTTACCTTTAGAGTCTCAAAAGCTGGTACCCTCCGGGCCAAACAGGGCCACACCTTCTCCTGGAAGAAGTCGTAGTCCACTTCCAGGTTCCCTGGGTCTGGCTCCTCCTCCTGGGAGGGAGAGGTGGGGACAGGGCTGATGGTTGTCCGGGACACAAGGGCAGATCCACATGTCACCGACTTCTTTAGTCGGTCCCCTTGGTAGGCAGGGGCTGGGGGAAGAGACCCCAGTTCAAAGCCAGAGGGGACTGTGACACCAGTACCTGCCTGGGGCCCTCCAGGGAAGCCTGACCTGAGTGACGCCCACCCTCCGCCTGCTTGCCAGCACCTGGACCCCACGGAGCTTACCTCTGCGGGGCTACAGCCGCCCAGGTAGTTGTTGCCTAATCCTTCCCGGCGGAAATAGGCTCCGCTGGGGTCTGCGACGAGCGGCGCCTCCAGGCCTGGCCCCTGGGGGCAGTGCCACAGGTACACATACCTGCCATGACCAGCAGCACGAGGAGTGGCGAGAACAGTCACCCCCCTGCCCCGACCCTCCTGTCGCCAGCCCCGCAGAGCCCTGGGGGAGCCACCTTTTCCTCGGCTCCACGGGCAGCTTGGTGCCCTGCATAGTGCCTGGCGGCCCATTCCCAACACCAGCCAGCTCTGCGATCTGCCCAGACCAGGCCCCCGCTGCATTGACCACTATGGCACACTCCACGGGCTGGAACTCCTGGCTGTGGTCCATCTTCACCTGCGGGCGCCAGAAAGGGGGGGGAGGGAGCTGTCCATTTCTTCCCCAGCCTCAGTTTACCCACACGAGAAGTGGCGGGTAGGAGAAGATCAAAAGGACAGGCATGTGTAAAATAGCGAGCAAGTGGGAAGGGACTATATAACACAGGGAGCCCAGCTTGGCATTTTGTGACAGTCAGAGGAGTGGGATGGGAGGGGGGGAGGATCAAGAAAGCAGGGATATATATAATCATGACTGCTTTGCATTGTTGTGTGGCATAAACCAACACAACATGGTAAAGCAATTTTTCTCTGTAATTATAAAAATTTAATCAAAATGCATAAGCATAAGGATGGTCATGACCTTCCTCACCCTGAACTTTGCTAAAGGAGGCCCCTAGGCTGGGAACTTACATGGACCTCATGGATCCTTTTCAAAGTCACCTGCTCCCCATTGGCAGTCTCCATGTGGCTGGATGAAGACATGAAACCTGCGGGGAAAAGGGAAGAAGATAAGTCCTTGAGGCCTCGAAGAGGAAGGAAATGGAGTTTCCACTGGTTCCATAAGGACAGAGCGCTGAAGGCTGGGAGCTGTCCCATGGGCACTGAAGCCAACAGGGACAGGGCAGCCAGAATGAACTTGGCCACAAAGGACAGGAGGATGCCGGAACTTAGGAGCTGGAGTTAGGATGTTCAGGACCGGACCCAGGGAGAAGCCCCCACTCCCCTTGCTCAGCCTGTGTGTGCAGGTGAGACCCAGTGTGGGCTGGCCTCCTCGCTGGCAGAGGACACAAGCCGTGGGCACCGGGCCTGACTCACGTGTCACCTCTCCTTGGCAGAAAAGGACCCCCATGGACTGCAACTTTCGCTGAAGCCCCTGGAGCAGACACCAAGGGTCAAACCAACCCTCGTTCTCCAGCCCTGTGAGAAGAAAGAACTCTCATGAAGGGCACCTAGGACCCTCCTCTCCTGTTGTCTTTCCCACACCCCTTGACTCTTCTTCAGGGCTCATAAGCTGGGCAATGTCGCACTGACCGACTGCACCAGAGCTGGATCCTATGAAAGGACAGAGAGCCAGCCTGGCCTGGGGGAGGTCCTTCCGGCCAGGAGGGACACCTTCCTCCTTGACTTGGCTGCGGGGTGCTGAGATTTCCACCCCGAGGCGCCCCTCAACCTCTGACCCCCTCTGCAAGCAAGACTCACCGTATGATGCCAAAGCCACTCCCTCTGTGTTGATCCAGGGAAACTTTTTTTGAAGCTGCTCCGGAGACATCAAACAGACTTTGGCTCCTTCCTCCCTGGAGAAATGTGTGGGTCTGCGCATGTGCTTGACGAGTGTGTGTATGGGGGGCGGGGGGCGGGAAAAGGGTGGGCCTAGCTCCACAGTCACCTCACCCACTGCTATTTGCTACCCAGTCAAGACTCTTCAGCCTCCGCCCTCCCTTTCCATTCTGACACCCCAGACTCCCTTTGGCCACACCAAGCCCCCTGCCATCCCCTAACTGTTCCCTGTGCTTTCACAACAGGGAGGGTCACTCTGTTCTGCTTGGGGGGCCCTCCGCATCCACCTTCCAGTACAGTCCAGCTCACCACACAACTGTCCCCTCTGCAACCCTGATGCCCAAAGGCAACATCGCAAGTGCCAAAAGGACATACTCACAAGCCAGACAAGAGTCTGGTTCAAATCCTAGCGCCACCACCTACTAGCTCCAGGTGCCTCAGGTTCCCTACGTGGAAAATGGGGAAGTTCTGACAACTAAATGAGTTAATATTTGTAATGCATTTAGGACAGGACCTGATGTCACTAGTGAAAGTCATAGAACCATCTGGTGAAGGTGCCCGCTCTTGACTGGCTGGTCATGAGACGCCACAGCTTTTGACACAAGTCCCCTGTAAAGCCTACGGGCTCTACTCTCTGGCTATTATAAATACACTTGTGGATTCATGGGACTTAGTAGGAGGGATGTGTCCTGGGGGGTTCTCATCACCTGGGAATTTAGGAACCATGTGACAGTGACTGTCTATGTCTGGATACAGCACTTAGCACAGGACACTGGAGGTCTGCCCGTGTCCACCTTCCTGACAGACTGAGCTCCTAGGGAGCAGGACCCATCTCATCAGCTCTGTCACCCTGGCTTCTAAAGTGAGTCAGAGGGTGGCTAAGATGTAGCGCAAAGGCCGCGCCAGGCGCCCACCTCTGCATTTTCACGTTGCGCTCCATGATCGCAGCCCCGTTCTCAGAAGCCAGAAGGAGGTAACCAGAGGGGTTGAACTGAAGGTCCAGGGGAGGGTCATCGACCACTGCCAGGTACTCCTGTGTGCAAAGAAAAGCTCGTTCAAGAAACTGACTTCAAGAAGGGAGGTAGTGGGACTTCCCTGGTGTCCAAAGGCTAAGACCCTGAGCTCCCAACACAGGTTCAATCCCTGGTCACGGAACTAGATTCCACATGCCACAACTAGAGATCCCACAAGCTGTAACTAGAGATCCTGCATGGTGCAACAAAGATCAAAGATTCTGCATGCTGCAACTAAGACCCAGTACAGCCAAATAAATATTAAAAAAAAAAAAAAAAAAAAAGAAAGGAGAGGGAGCTTTTCCAGCTTGCTCACCACAATCCTCGGCTCAGTGCCCTAATCCAGAGAAAAGCCCCCTCCAGGCACTGCCACTGGGAAGAAAATTGGCGTTTCCAACTCCTAGCTGCCCTGTCTCCCCCGCCAGCCAGGCTGCCCCCTTCTCTGGGCTAAAGGAGGGGTCGCCACCCCCACACCCCCAATCTCACATTGATGTTCCGTAGAAATTCGGCCGAAAAGAGGGAGAGCTGGACATTCTCTGGCAATGAGAACTGCTGGCGAATCCCGCCCACGGAGAGCACGGTGGAGGTCTGGGCATACTGCAGAGACGAGAGAGGGTAAGGCAGGCCCTGTCCCATGTGAGCAGAATACTGTCGTGGAGGGTGAGAGTCACATGCCCAACGCTGAAGGAGAGTCCTACCTTCAGGTTTTACAATCTAAGAGGAGCTGAAGTGAACAAACCCAAATGAAGGCAGTGAGCACAGTGGTCATTAAAATCCTTACAGATTTTAATGAGAGGTAGAGAGCAGAGGGTCAGTCATCAAAGGGCGGGACACCCTCATACAAAATGTTACAAAATGGTAATGGCCCTGAAGTCCAAGGATGGAGACTGACGTTTGGTTCTACTAACTGGCAGAGAGAGGGACATGGGCAATGGAGCAAGACCTGTGACTAGCCAGCAGTGGTAAACAGGAACAACTGAAGCACAAAAACCTCAGAAGCAATGAGGCCTGCAAGGGGGTTGTAATAACTATTTGCACTGATTACAGCTGGAATGCAGGCCAGACCTCTGTGATCTCAAAACACACAACATTGTGAAATTTGCTTTCAAAAGCAAAACCCTCATTGTCAAGGTCACTAGTTTGAGGAAGAACCTGGGGCTGTTTTGCAACAAGGGCCAAAGTCCTGTCCCTTCAGAGATTTCAGCCTTTCTTCTCCTCCCCTGCCCGATTCACCTGACTCTGCCCCACCCCAGACCTCACCGTGCGGTCCCGCTCCACCACCAGCACCCGAATGGCACCTCGCAGCTTCTCCAGCCTCTTCAGCCAGTAGGCCACGGACAGGCCAAGCACCCCACCCCCGACAATCACCACATCTGAGCGTTCGGGGGGCAGGTGGCTGGTGTCATACAGTGGGCTCCAAGCCCCGCCAGGGAAGATGGACTGGATCTTCTTCTTGATGTCCGACACCTTTCCATCCCAGTCTGTGGGATGCAGGTATGGTCAGAAAGGGCCACACATCTCCTTTCCAAGAGGCGGGGTGGGGTGTGTGTGTCGTGGTTAGAGGATGGACGCAGGAAAAGGTGGGCTAAACTGACATTGAGTCTTCAGTCCTTAGAAGGTTAGCTGGCACGCAGCAGCACTCCACAGCTTTGCCTCATGGTCTCTGCACCTGAGTCTCACTTCCTTTGAGTGCATTATACCTAGCACTGCAAGATGCAGCTTCCTGAAATGAACACTCTCTACTCTCTCCCTAGGCCAGGGGACTTACACATTTCTCTCCTGGGCTTCTGGACCAATAGGTCCCAGCACATCTAGAGCCACAGGGCCCTCAGAAGCATGGACCTCTGAGTGGCACCTTCTCCTGGATATTCATCACCACCAGCAAATCTACACTCACATCCTGTCTGTTATCAAGTTCTTATGACCTTGCCTCTTAAAATATCTCTTCAATCTGTCTCCCCCTTTTTTCCCCATCTCTACCACCACTGCCCTGGACCAAACCACAATGATGTCTTTCCCACGAAGGCTGGTAAGAGCTCCCATTTCCACTCATTCCCCTCTTGTCCTACCCCCCAACTTCTTTCCTCTATCACAGATTTATTGTTGTTCAATAGCTAAGTCATGTCTGAGTCTTTGAGACCCCATGGACTGAAGCACGCCAGGCCTCCCTGTCCATCACCAACTCCCAGAGCATGCTCAAACTCATGTCCACTGAGTCAGTGATGCTATCCAACCATCTAATCCTGTCACTCTCTTCTGCTCCTGCCTTCAATCTTTCCCAGCATCAGGGTCTTTTCCAATGAGTCTATCACAGCTAGAATGACCTCTTCTGAACATTAATCTAATCAAACACTCTTGCTTAGAACCTTCCATGGCTTTCCATCACTCTAAGGATAAAGTTTCAACATCTTTCATGTGGCCTGTGACACACTGCCCAATCTAGCTCTTGTTCACCTTGTCTTCCCAGAACTTTCCAACCTCACCCCTTCATTTCTGCCACAGAGGACCCACACAGGTGTTCTCTCTGCTTTGAAACTCTGCACCCACTTTTTTGCCCAGTTAACTCCTTGGTTCCTTTAGATCTCAGCTCAGTTATCATTTTCTCAGGGATGCTTTTCCTGACCTCCCTTAGACTATGCCAAGTTCTCCTGTTACTATCTCATAGCTTAGTGAACTGTTCTTTTGCAACATGCAGCACACTTCCAACTTTGAACTCATTTGTGATTGCTTCGTACTGTGCTATGTCTACCTTCTCCACCAAATCTCCAGCCTAGCATGGTGCCTGGCACATCCTAAGTACTCAATAAATGCCTTGAATACATGAATCTTTTTGTCTTTCATGCCAAGCTCATAAATCTCCAAGTCTTCTGTCACAGTCTCCAGTTCCAAATTCAAACTCTTCTCAGCATTCGAGTCTTTCTTTGATCTGGACTTAACCTTATCCATCATTTCATACTACTACTCAACTCTCTATCCGGATGGCCTTTGCTAATTCCTTGCACAAAAACAATACTTTTTCCTAACCTTTGCTCAGTTCTCCAGAACCTGGAACTCACACTTTCCTTGAGCCAGTAAACACCATCTTTCAAGGCTGATCTCAGGTCCCACCTATTCCATGTATGGCTACCAACACTACCTACTGGCAATGCAGGACACCGTCCCAGCTGGCTTCTCTTCAGTTTTCAACTGGTCTAGGAAGCCTTCCCTCTCCAGCTACACCTCAGACACCTCCAGGACATGTATCGAAACCTCTCTTTCTCTTCTTTCCTCCTCACGGCCACAAAACAGCATCTTGCATACGAGCAGGACTTCATTAATTTCTGTGCAACCAATGAATCAGCCTGCCTGCTATTCTGGTGGCAAACTCAGGCATAGAATGATCTGGGATAAGTCACCTGAGAAGGGCAACTCTGGGATCCATACCCCTGTCCAGGTTCTACAAGCTCCTGCAGGCAAGGTTACCCCCTACTCCGAGCCTGGGCCGGGATTCTGAGTCCTGAACGTCACAAGGCTGGAGACTGGGGACACCCCAGAACCACGATACCCTCCGCTGCCCTCAACTTTACCCAGAGTAGAGCCTCCTCTGTATGTGCCTAGTCCCCGTCCGGAGAGGCACGGGCCCAGGTGGAGCCGCAGGGCCCTCCGAAGCATGGCCCTGCTGCTCCCGGCCGCTAGGAGCGCGGCACCCTACCGGGGTACACTCCCAGGCTGCAGTCAGTGCTAAGCGCCGCCAGTCGTTCATTCGAGCACTCCCATTGGCCAGCAACTCCTCAGGGCCCCGCCCCTCCACCCTATAGGCGGCCGGCCTCTTCCGTGACATGCTGAGAGCCCCACCCAGGCCTGCCCCCATCCTCCATTGGCCAGCCTGGCGTCTACGTCAGTCCTGCGCGCCCTTGGGCGGAGCCGGGGAGGGATCCGGGCGGCGTTGAGCGGAAGTGCGGTTGCGCCGGTTTCCGGGGCCGCTGGTGTGACGTGTCCCGCGCTTGGCGCAGCAGGAAGCGGCGGCGATCGAGGCCTGAGTTCCCGGCGCCGGCTCCGGCTCCTTTCCCGCTGCCGCCATGCTCGACTTCTTCACCATTTTTTCCAAAGGCGGGCTCGTTCTCTGGTGCTTTCAGGGAGTGAGCGACTCATGCACCGGGCCCGTTAACGCGTTAATTCGTTCCGTGCTGCTGCAGGTACCGCCCCCGCGGGATCCGAACTCCGGGCTCGTCCCTTCCCCCTGACCCGACCCCTGGAGTCCCCCTCGACTGATCCCGGGCCTCCCTCTCACCCTGTCGGCCCACCTCAAACTGGCCGCCAGCTCCTAGCCGGGACTCCACTTCTTTCTCCCGCCCCCGTCAGACCATCCGCAACTTTGCGATGTCCCCTCCCCCCTCCGCTTTCTGGGACTCTGGCCGGATTCCGTAGTCTATTGAGACCTCCCTTCGTTCCCTTCTTTCGCTGCCAGCGGCTGGGTTTTCTGTTGTCCCAAAGGCTGGATGAGATAAAGGATGAAAGAACGTCTTTTAAGAAGTGTAGATAGTGTCCGGCTGCCGGCAAACCTGATTGTTTACATGAGGACTCCCTTCTCGCTCGCTCCTGTCGGTCCCTCCCACCTTTCCCCTCCTTCCCCCCAGCTGGGTGTCTACACTTTGCTCCCAGGTGGAATGCTGGAGAGCAGTGCCTCTGAATCTTTTGGCCCTGGGGGACAGGTTTGAGTTTAGGGGAATGTCTGGTTCCTTTCCGAAGGCTGTCTTCGAGGGGCCCAACTCCAGGTGTTTGAGGGGACAGTCTGAACTCTGAGGTATACTTTTTTTTTTTCCAGGAGAGAGGAGGTAACAACTCCTTCACCCATGAGGCACTCACTCTCAAGTATAAACTGGATAACCAGTTTGAGTTGGTGTTTGTGGTAAGTGAGGGTATTTTAGAGGGGTAACGATTACAATCACAGGCAGTCCTTATGATTCAGAAAATCCTGATTAATTACACCCAGCGTCTACGGTGAACCAACTGAGAAAACAAGGAGGGTGGAGGGAAAAAGGGAAGCCGCTCTTGGGCCCAGTCAGAGGGCTTGGCTTCTCCTCAAGTCAGGGAAACCAGCCAGGGGGCTGAGCCAGTCCCTGGAAGCCTGGGTCGAGTTGGCTTCCCTCTGTTTTGGGCCGGCATGTAAGCAGCTCTGCTGGCTCTGTTCCTTTCCCTGAACAGGTAGGTTTTCAGAAGATCCTGACACTGACGTATGTGGACAAGTTGATAGACGACGTTCACCGGCTGTTCCGAGACAAGTACCGCACTGAGATCCAACAGCAGAGTGCCTTAAGTCTATTGAATGGCACTTTTGATTTCCAAAATGACTTTCTGCGGCTCCTTCGGTGAGAGACCTCCCCTCTCCAGAATTAATTTCTGAGACTTGATGAGTTCCCTTCTTTCCCAAGGGTGGGTCAAGGGTAGTATGCTGTGGGTTGAAAGGACTCCTGAGTTGGCTTCCCAGTTCTGATTGCCTTCTTGGTGTGAGGGCTCTTCCCCTGGATTTAGACTGTCCACTTTTCCTTTTTGGGCTTCCCTGGTGGCTCAGATGGTAAAGAATACCTGCAGCGTGGGAGACCCAGTTTTGATCCTTGGCTTGGGAAGATCCCCTGGAGAAGGAAATGGCAACCCACTCTAGAATTCTTGCCTGGAGAATCCCATGGACAGAGGAGCCTAGCCTGCCAGGCTCCTCTGTCCATAGGATTGCAGAGTTAGACACGACTGAAGTGACTTAGCACGACCTTTTCTCTTCAGTGAAGCAGAGGAGAGCAGTAAGATCCGTGCTCCCACTACCATGAAGAAATTTGAAGATTCTGAAAAGGCCAAGAAACCTGTGAGATCCATGATTGAGACACGTGGTGAAAAGCCTAAGGAAAAAGCCAAGAATAACAAAAAAAACAAGGGGGCCAAGAAGGAAGGTGAGTTTTCACTTGGACATCCAGGGGCATGAGAAGTTGGTAAGATGGCACTGAAGTGGTTTCCTGTCTTTCCCTTTGTCATTGTTTGCCTCCCTGCTCAGGTCCCCACCACCCTCATCATTGTCCCCAGTCTTGGTGATCCCCCAGGTGTTTCTTCATAGTTTTCTCTGAATGATTTGGGAGGCTTTTCCCTATTTGTCTATTTTGTTGGAATTTGGTCTTTTTTTTTTTTTTTTTTAGTGAGTTTTCTCCTTGACAGGTTCTGATGGCCCTCTGGCTACTAGCAAAGCAGCCCCCGCAGAAAAGTCAGGTCTCCCAGTAGGACCTGAGAATGGGGAGGAACTTTCCAAAGAGGAGCAGATCCGCAGGAAGCGGGAAGAGTTCATTCAGAAGCATGGGAGGGGTATGGAGAAGTCCGGGTGAGCTGCCCAACTTTGCCCTAAGCTTTTGCTATCCAGATATGTTGGGGGTGAGGGAGTCCTTGTCTCTGAAGTGGATGCTGCCTCTCCTGCATCTCCACTGTAACCCTCTGTACTGTAACCCTTCCACAGCAAGTCCAGTAAGTCAGATGCTCCCAAGGAGAAGGGCAAAAAGGCGCCCCGGGTGTGGGCACTGGGAGGCTCTGCTAACAAGGAAGTTCTGGACTACAGCACTCCCACCACCAATGGAGCCCCCGAAGTGGCCCCACCGGAGGACATCAACTTGGTAAGAGGTAGCAGGGGCCAGAGTGAGGGTTACTGGTAATAAAAAGCAGGGGAGGAAGGAGAGACGAGGAGGGCAGGACCCTTGATTCCTTGAAGCCAGAGGGTGGGTTACATTTGGAGCTTCCGGGGTCAAAGGGGCGGAGCAGTGTAAGACAGGGTCACTCCACTCTTCCCTCCTTGGCAGCTCATAGAGTTCCTGATCCCTTCTTCCTCTCCCCACACCCTCCAGATTCGAGGGACTGGGCCCGGGAGGCAGCTTCAGGATCTGGACTGTAGCAGCTCAGACGATGAAGGAGCTGCTCAGAACTCCACCAAACCTAGGTATGGGATTCCAGATGGCGGGTGTTGGGTATGGCTCCAGAAAGGATAGGACTTGCCAGCTATCTGCCGGCTTTTGGTGCATCTGTGGTTTTCTGTGCTTGCAGTGCTACCAAGGGCACTCTGGGTGGCATGTTTGGGATGCTGAAGGGCCTTGTGGGTTCCAAGAGCTTGACTCGTGAAGACATGGAATCTGTGCTAGACAAGATGCGTGACCATCTCATTGGTGAGTCAGGACAGGGTGGACTCACGTTTCTGGGGTAAGGATGGTGGGGCAGAAGGGCTGCACCACGGGGGTCGTTCACTCCTGCCGGGGCACTCGCCATATGCTTGTCCCCCCCCAGCTAAGAACGTGGCAGCAGACATTGCAGTCCAGCTCTGTGAATCCGTGGCCAACAAGTTGGAGGGGAAGGTGATGGGGACGTTCAGCAGTAAGTGTCTCCTCAGTCCCAGAAGTGCTTGGGTGGAGGCTGTGAAGTCACTGCCATTCTCCTTAGGTGCGTGACTTCTGACAAACTATAACCTCTAAATCTCTGTTGTTTCAGTTAGACTTCAGGTGTTCATGACATCCAACTTAAGAGGATTTGAGTAAATTACTTGTCCGATGCTTAGGGCTGTCAGATACGGTGTGGATTCCTGGGCAGGATCCTAGTTCCCTTTAGCTCAGCAAGATGCCAGGTATTCGGAGCACCTAACTTGGGCTTCATGGGTATACCCCCTGCCCCGCCCCCAGCGGTGACTTCCACGGTAAAGCAAGCTCTGCAGGAGTCCTTGGTGCAGATTCTACAGCCGCAGCGCCGCGTAGACATGCTCCGGGACATCATGGATGCCCAGCGTCATCAGCGCCCCTATGTGGTCACTTTCTGTGGTGTGAACGGCGTGGGGAAGTCTACCAACCTTGCCAAGGTTGGTGCGGTTCCCCAGCCTGTCTCTGACATTGTTTCTTCTACTTTTTTACTTCTCTGCCGCTCTGGGGCTGGGTGACAGTTTTGCCTCTTTTGCAGATCTCCTTCTGGCTGTTAGAGAACGGCTTCAGTGTCCTCATCGCTGCCTGTGACACATTTCGCGCCGGGGCTGTAGAACAGCTGCGGACACACACCCGGCGTCTGAGTGCCCTGCACCCCCCTGAGAACCACGGCGGCCGCACCATGGTGCAGTTGTTTGAGAAGGGCTACGGCAAGGATGCTGCTGGCATTGCCATGGAGGCCATTGCCTTTGGTACAGTGCACAGGAAGCGGGGAGCTTGTGTGGGCCCCTTTGCTCCGGGGGTTCTCTTGGAACTTGCAGAGGACCAGGGTTACCCTACCACCAACTTTGTGCTCCGTAACAGCTCAGAATTAGTGATGTGCCACGCCATGCTCCACTTTGGGGTAACACGTATAGTTGC
Organism: Antilocapra americana; assembly: GCA_007570785.1. Classification (NCBI taxonomy): domain Eukaryota; kingdom Metazoa; phylum Chordata; class Mammalia; order Artiodactyla; family Antilocapridae; genus Antilocapra; species Antilocapra americana. The sequence goes on from ML661322.1 coordinate 7,381,596, forward strand.
AGGCAGACCTCATATTTTTGTTTTGTTACCTCAATATTTGTCACCTTTGTCCTCCTGCTGGGGCCTCCAGGTGTAGCTCGGTGGGAAAGAATCTGCCTGCCAATGCAGGAGACGTAAGAGATGCAGGTTCCAGCCCTGGGTCAGGAAGATCCCCTGCAGGAGGAAATGCAGCCCACTCCAGTATTCTTGCCTGGGAAATTCCGTGGACAGAGGACCCTGCCAGGCTACAGTCCACAGAGTTGCAGAGAGACACAACTGAGTGCACACACACACACACACCTGTCTCCCCTCCTATCCCTAAATATGCTTAATGACGAGAGTGGAAATTGTTTCTTACATTACCTTGTAACTTGATTCCGAACCTAAGGAAATAAACAGGGAGACTTTCAATAGGGCCGGTTTAGGAAGGACCTGTTGAAAGGAAGCTGGAAATGAGTGTAACAGTCCAGGAGTTTTGAGTTGGCCACTTTTTTCTTTCTAGCACGTAACCAAGGCTTTGATGTGGTGCTGGTGGACACAGCTGGCCGCATGCAAGACAATGCTCCCCTGATGACTGCCCTGGCCAAGCTCATCACTGTCAACACACCTGACCTGGTGCTGTTTGTGGGGGAGGCCTTAGTAGGCAACGAGGCCGTGGACCAGCTGGTGAGGGCTTGGGCCTGGTTCTCTTCCCAACCTCAGCTCTGACCAGTTCCGTGCGTTCTGTTTATATCATGTTTCTCCTTTCAGGTCAAGTTCAACAGAGCCTTGGCTGACCATTCTTTGGCCCAGACACCTCGGCTCATTGATGGCATTGTCCTTACCAAATTTGATACCATTGATGACAAGGTAAACATGGGCAGCACAGGGCAGAGTGGGACCAGGAAGGGGGATTGCCGTCCTTCACAGGGGAGCGGAGGCTCTAAGGGCACCCCTCCTGTTGCTGAGGGGTCGGAAAGGCAGGGCCCCGAGATGACCGGGTATCCTGTCTCTGCTTCAGGTGGGAGCTGCGATCTCTATGACCTACATCACAAGCAAACCCATCGTCTTCGTGGGCACCGGCCAGACCTACTGCGACCTACGCAGTCTGAACGCCAAGGCCGTGGTGGCTGCCCTCATGAAGGCTTAATGTGGCGCTTGCCTGATGCCGGATCACTGCTTCCCCCAGAGTCCCCATCCCTGTATCAGGAGTGTGCTTCAGAGTGTGTGAGCGACTTGTCTTCAGGGTAGCTCAAAGGCGGAGTGAGGGGCTCCAGGGGCTGCAGCCCCCCCAACCCCACTCTGTTCAGCCCAGCCTCCACCGCAAGGAGGGCCTAACCATGCCACAGTCACTGCCCACTACCCGCCCCGCCCCCGTGCTCTCCCCCTTCCCAAGCCGGCCTCCCTCACTCTGCCCAGACTCGGTCTCATTACAGCTTTGACCAGTGGTTAGAAAATCCAACACCAGAGCTCTGCTAGTTAGTGTGGTCACGGGACATCCGAGCGTCGTCCCCCGCTCCATTAGAGAAGCGCTGGAGAGTCTGCTCTGGGTCTCGACGGCCCCTCCGTAGGACACACGGCATTCAGGTCCACAGGGCCAGAATAACACCCCCACACTGTGGCAGTGTATGGCCTCTTCTTAATTGCTGCTAATTCGATGATCCCTCTCCCTTTTCCCCAAAGCCTCAGAGAGGCCAGAGTGATGTGTTACAGATGAGTGAGGGGTCCCCACCTCCCACAGAGGAAAGCCACGCTGCAGTGCTGCACTGGGCTTCTCCGCCTCCAAGACCTCCCGCTTCCAGAATCCACACGTAACTTTGCATGTTCCCCTTCCCGGGAGAATACCAACTGTCAGGAGGGGTACATGTTGCCCCCTCCTCCCTTCTGCTCCCGAGCGGGTCCTGGCTCCCCATCCTCCTCTACAGTGCCTGGCAGACAAGTGCTCCGTTGAAGAATACAGACCTTGTTAAGACTTGTCCTGTAGCTTGGTATTACAGATGTGCTATTAGTGCAATAAGGTGAAGGCTGTCTGCCCAGAGAAATACATAATTTATATGAGAAAATAAATTTCGTAAGTAAATTGCCTTTAGGTCTCGGAGTCATTTTACAGAGGATTCAAAACTAAAATCCTACGGCACACTGTAGAGTTCTAGGGTACATGGCACCAAGGGAAATGGGAATTGATAATGTTGAGGAATCAGGTGAAAATCAGCACTTGTCCCAAGAATGATCACCTTCCCCACAGGGTACAAGATTAGAACTTTTAAAATTTAAATTCGGCCTATACCTTTGCAGGTCAGGAGTTTTCTAAAGTGTCTCAAAGTAGAGCTGGGGCCCTGGGAAGTAAAGGAAGAAGCTTTTAATATTATAGCTCAATTATGTAAAATACTGTACACTGTAAAAGGTCTAGAAAACTAGAGCTTCAAGTCATGTTTTAAAAAAGCCATTAAGCTTAACTGAAAAACCAAGTGTCGAGTACAAAACTGCCACAAGGGCCATGGCAAACCCGTGGCGTGGCGAGCCCAAGTCCTCTGTGCAGCCAAGGTCACTGGGAATGTCCTGTTGACCTGCTGTGTGGACACAGCCTGTCCAGCCTGGGGTGGGGCGGGGGCTCCATTCGGGCCCCTTGTCACTTGGGTATTGAACTGGAACATGCTGCAGAGAAACCAGCCGCCATGAAGGATTAAGTTGGACATCTCCGCTAACCCCCAGCCTTCAGCCTCTGGGTACTGGTACTTCTAGGAGCTGCTTCGAGTTCTTGTAAGTTCACTTGTTAAACATTCCACGGTAGGCCCTTACAGCTTGATCTAATGGTGGTGGTTCTTCTAGCCCTCTCAGGTACTATGGTCTGCAGAGAGAAAAAAGATGGTAAGTGAAGTTTCACAAATCAGGTTTATCCATCTAAAAGCTGCAGAAACTGAATTCAAGCTTAATCCTTCAGAAGACAAGACACCAAATACTAGGAAACCTGTGAATGGACTTGGTAGGAAAATCCAGACTCTACAGGTAGGAGAACTAAGTCATTCTTCTCCAAGGTCCTAACTGAGTTCTGGGAAAACATTTTCTACTGACAAACGGTAGAACAGGAAACAGTATACCTCTTATTTCACTGTGTGCTGTAGACGAGCCATTCAGCTGGCCTTCTCTCACGATCCCTGCTAAACAGAACACACATCAGTATCAGATAATATGACCGAACAGCTAAAACTTAGTGACAGGAAAGCAGCCAACTAAAGGGAGGTGAAAGCACATGGTCTGACTAAGGATGAAATTATTTACCAATGCACAGTTGGGCAGGGGCATAAACCGGGTTAGTCTTCACACTGTTGTACTAGGTAACAGGGAAGCAGAGGTCCCTGAATGCACTAACACTCCTTGTGAAAATACAAGTGTGTCCCTAACTAGTCCAGAAGGCCAAGTTTAGGTAAATAAAACTACAGCTGGGGACAAGAAGCAGCATGCAAAGGGGCAAATTCAACCAAGCAGAAAAGTTGACTAGTAGCTGAGCTAACACCCCCAAGGTACAGAATGGGCTTACAGCCTTGCTGTCGGATATAGTGCCACTGGCCACATGTGCTGTTTAGTTTTAAATTAAAAACTGTGTTCCTCAGGGACTTCCCTGGTGGTCCAGTGGTTAGGACTCCGCACTTCCACTGCGGGGGGGTGTGGGTTGGGTTTGATCCCTGCTTGGGGAACTGAGATTCCACAAGCAGCATGGTGTGACCAAAAAAGACAAAAACTCTGTTCCTCAGTCACACTTACTACACTTCAAAACTCAATGGCCATGTGTGGCTTGTGGTTAGAGTACTGGACAGAGATGATAGAATACTTGAGTCAGCGCAGAGAATTCTGTTGGACAGCACCGGAATAAATAATGTGTAGGAAGAAGTTTAAAACGGGAGAAAAGAACAGTGGACAGAAACATGGGCAGCTGGAATAAAAATAAGCAAGAGACAGCACTCGAACACACAAACTGGAATTCCCCTTTTGGAAAGCACTAGAGCAATATTTATCAGCCACTAAAATGTTACCTTTGACCTAGTAATTATACTGAGAAGCCATCCTATGGAAATTACTGGCAAAAGGAAAAACTGCAGGGATGAAGATATGTTTCCTGCAACAGTGCTTAAAGTACGAAAAAAAACAGACATTGCCTAATACAGGGGAATAATTAGGTAACTGTGACACAGTGGATTATAACACAACCTTTTACTGGCTGTGAAGACTGTAGCCATGTGGGGAAAGGTATGATATGTATCACTGAATTTAAAAAGTACCAGGACTGTATATAGAGTTTGTTTACAACCATGAGGAAATGCACAAGGAAAACTTAGTGAATTATAAAAGAATTACCTTCTTTTCCCCCATTACTTGATTTTCTTGAAATAAGTGTACTTGCAGCCTACAGAATCTTTTAACCTAAGTAATTTTCACTATGCAAAAGTTTGGAAACAGCACAATGCCCAGCACAGAGCAAGAGCTCAGGGTTATAAAACAACAGCAGTGAAAGACCTCTGACTTCTCATTGGTATTTATCTATAGACTCAAAACATAACTGGATGGAAGGTAAATTTAACTTGAAGTGCTTTTAACCTAAAACTGCTCTGCTAGATTTCAGATCACAAACTTCAGCTGACCATTCGAATTAAAGCCCCTGGCCACATGGAAAATCCTTGATGTTTAACAATTCACAATACCCTAGTGAGTGGTAACTTCATGGGGAGTCGCTCTGCTAGGAAGCCCCTGCAGCTAAGGACAGTCTGTGCAGCTTCGCAATACTTCTGATGACTTTTGTCAATAAAAGACTTAGTGTAGGAAGAGCTTCCCAGTGGGATTTTGTTCTCTTCCACATTAGCATCTTCTCTGGCTAGAAGATCTCAGAATGCAGATCAAAAGAACGAAGTGTGTACACCTTGCCCAGTGGAAAAGCCTACTGAGAGTCCCACCTATAGGCAAACAATAGAAGAATCTGGAATATTGCAGGGACAGCAGAAAACATCCCCAAGAACGATTAGCAAATTGCTTTCACAAAAAAGATGAATTGGAAAATTATCCATTTTTAAGAGCTTTAAAAAGTCTTCTGGGAAAAGGGTAGACTTGGTTTTCAAAATGTTTAGTTATGGTGATGCCTTTTACAAATCTTGTTGCATCAAAACATAGCCATGGATAATCAGTTTGTGGAATTTCTCATCACAGGAGAATCCCATTGCATAGGACAAGTTCTCTCTATATTAAACTACTCATCCTTTAAGAGGCCCCTAAGATGCATTCAGATTGATCATGAAAATGCATATTAGCAAATAACTTTTCAAGAACATATTTACATAACAGCAGCAAAGTTGTGATGAGTCAGAATTGGCCATACTGTGGGGCCCGGTTTTATTCAAACTAAGGTTTTAAAAAGCAGTCTCTGATTTAGCTATACCAAAATGCTTTGCATTTGGTAGGAGCTTGCCTGGAGCCATTAGTAAATGGAAACTTTGAACACATTTGGCTTTCTTGTTAGAATTGAGAGGTAAAATGTGGAGTGAATGGTACCCCTAGCTTAAATGTCACAACAGTTTCCATATAACACTTTTGAAGTGTTGTTTTTTTCTGTTTATAAAGACAAAGCATAATCGTAAAAAATACGGTTTTCATACTTCATAACATAGAAAAAAATATTTAAAAAACACACTAACTCCTACTGGCATAGAGATAACCACAGTTCATTTTCTAAGCTTCATGTCAGGCATTTCTATATGTTGTTTTTTAGTCACTCAGTCATGTCCAATTCTTTCCAACCCCATGGACTGTAGCCCGCCAGGAGCGTCTGTCCATGGGATCTCCCAGGCAAGAATACTGGAGTGAGTTGCCATTTCCTCCTCCACGGGATCTTCCCGACCCAAGGATTGAACAAGCATCTCCTGCATTGGCAGGTGGATTCTTTATGGCACCAGAGAAGCCATAAAGCATACTAAATAAAAACAGAAAACATTTACAATCTTGTATACCAGGGACTGGAAAACAAAAATGCATTCTACAACCTGCATTTTCTTTTTCCACTCACAATATTATATCTCTGACATTATTTTGGGCAGTAAAGGCATTTTTTTAATTTTATGGCTTCATATGTATTTAACAATTTCATCAATTAATAAATGGTATATTTACAGAATCACCTATTTTCTGGAATATTTCAGGTTGCTTCCAATTTTTGCCATTTATCTACAACCCTGATTACATCCCCACACTTGTGCAACTGTGTCATATAATTGTACAAGTGTCCAGTAATCTCCTTCAGGAGAAATTTCTAAGATAGATTTTATTGAAAGGGATTTCTGGGTCAAAAGTTTTAAAATTCTGAACATATTCCAAATTTCCCCTTCAGAAAAGTTGCACTAACTTTACCTTCCCACCAATACTGCACAAATATATTTTTTTCCTCACAGCCTTAGCCAAAAGGGAGTTACCACTCTTCTCTAATTTTGAAATCTAAATTCTTTCTTTTTTAAAATTCACTATTTGGGGGGGCTGCCCCGGGACATCGCTGCAGTGCACGGGGCTCAAGTGCACGGGCTCGGCTGCCCCTGGGCATGCGGGGCCTTAGTCTTCTGACCAGGCACTGAACCCGCATCCCCTGCACTGGAAGGCACACTCTTGACCACTGGACTACCAGGGAAGTTCCTGAGAGCTACATTTCAACTGCATTTCACTGATTAGTCTAGCCTGAAGACTAGCATGATCTCCCTTCATAGTCTGGCTAGGATTCTACTCCTCATCGTGGTGATGACCTGACCTACCACACACACAAGAGGCTGCAGAACAGCTGCCCTCTGACCCCTCTTCGTCTCCAAACGCAACTTACCTGACCTTCCCCTTGTGGAGATCTCACATGTCAGTCGTTTGAAATATTCTGGAAGGTCAGCATAGTCACTTCCATAGGAGATGACCTTAATCCCTTTGTCCAGCATGTTTTCTCGAAGCTTCTTGAACTCGTCTACATCTCCTCTCCGAACCAGCATGAAATGTTCTAAGTCAGATTTATGCTTGACGGCCTCCAGAAAAAGGGCTTGGAAAGTGGTATCATCCACAGTCCAGCCACAGCCCAGGAAGAGGAACGACTTGTTTTCATAGAGTTTCTGGATCTCTCTCTGGTGGGAAGAGAAACCGCATGCGAATCACACTGTGAAGACAGGTCTGAAACAGAACGGTCAACAGGGTCGTAACTGCTGCCTCCAGCAGACTGTGACGGCCAAGGAACCAGGGCTGAGTCAGGGGATGGGTGCTCCATGAAGGAGTATGATCTTCCCACTGTTTACTGCTGTAACGTGACGACTGTTCTGAAACTGTGTCTTTACCGGGCATTCTCCTGCAGGGTCTCTATTCAGGGTCTCACTGGTCTACATCTTAGTCTCTTTTTTAGATCTGTGTGCTCAGAGGCCGTTAAGACAATCAGTAGTCTTCAGTGTATCTTGCTCTTTCCATCTTCTTGACCATATCTGCTTTTTCTGCTTTACAGACTGAACCATGAATAACTGGAGAAGTCCATCACCAGAGCGGCGCAAAGAAGACCTAACCCTTAGAGCACTAATGTGCATGTGTGTGTATTTTTTTTCATGTACATGTGTGCATATACTTTTAAAACATTTTTTAAAGACTGTTTTGAAATGGACCATTTTTAAAGTCTTGTATTGAATTTGTGACAACATTGTTTGTTTTACGTTTTGGTTTTTTGGCCACGAGGCATGTGGGATCTAAGATCTTCAACCAGGGATCGAACCTGAGCTCCTGCATTAGAAGGCAAAGTCTTAACCACTGAACTGCTGGGAAGTCCCTGTGTGTACATATTTATACACACACGTAGGTATATATATGTCACACATACTTTATACACATATGTATAAAGTATTAGAAATGATTTGCTTAAGGGATCACTCAGTGTCCGTTATAAAGCTATAACAGATGTCAGGGAAAGAATGGGTGAAAAAAAGTCACATTTTCTTGGTCTTTTTTCACAAAGCCTCCATTTTATTACCCTATTCAAATTTAAAAAAATTTTTTCCAGTGATTAGTAAGTGAATAAGTAGGATGATTCAATACAAACCCACCACCGTTTATATAAAAACTCTTTAGAATGTATGCTCTAGCAGTAATTGGTCAGTGAAAAACTGCACAAATTAGTCTTGGCATAGAGAGGGTTACTAAGACCATGTATGTGTGTCTGTGAGCGCTCAGTTGCTCAATCGTGCCTGACTCTTTGTGAACCCAGCCAGGCTCCTCTGTCCATGGGATTTCCCAGGCAAGAATACTGGAGTGGGTTGCCATTTCCTCCAGGGGATTTTCCTGACCCAGGGATTGAACCCGTTTCTCCTGTGTTCCTTGCACTGGCAAGCAGATTCTTTACCAATGTGTCACCTGGGAAGATATACCATATATACCAAATGACGAATATAAATGTATATTCTTTGTATGTGAAGATGACGCCAGGAACAGTGCCATCTGCTCGCTGTCAATCAAGGACAAAGTAAAACCTCAGGGCCTGACACCTGAAGAGATGTCTGAAATTTCCCAAGATGGTACACACATCCACAGTAAGAAGCACAGGAAAGAATGCTTGGCCTTCCAGTTTTAACTGATGAAACTGTTAACCCTGGAAGCTCAGTGGTGTGTTCAGAAGGTTCCCAGGAAGGCTTTCGAGAGCAGCTAGGTCAGCACCACTTACCATAACCTCAGTATTCCTGAGCACATTCTGATAACCAGCTGGGTGAAGGACAATGCCACTCGGGTTGGTGTAGACCCCATGGATGTGTAAGACGCTCAGCTTCCGCTTCTCCTGAGCCCACTCAAGGACCTGCACAACATAAACACAGCTTAACTGGGTGGGCAGGGCTGAGCACCTGCTTCAAGGTCCCCATGGGCAAGATACTCTTTTGAAGACCAGGCTTCTGACACAGCCCTCCTGCTTCATGACATCGCAGGGCAAGAATGTGGCCACTCGCTGTGGCCTTGGTACTTCAGGCATGACAGACAGGAATGATGGCAAGTCTGGTAATTTCTCTTGCAAAGAAACAGCCAAAAATCAGAATTTGTCATCATCTGCAAAAACCACAGGGGCTCTTTCCACTGGTGATACACATGACAGCCGTGGATGGCCATTTCCGCAAGGATCCCCAAGACGTCAAGCCTTGGATCGACTCCCTGGTCCAATCCCCTTTCACACTTACTCCAGGCTCGGCCATATGGCTGGCTTTAGAAAACGGGACATGAGCAAACAGGAGAAGCAGCTTGGAAAACGCTGGCGCAACATGCCTTCTTTCTCTTTTGCTGCTCTTAGAACCTGGCTACCATGTGAAGGAGTCTGACAGCCCAGCCAACAGCCGGCACCAACAGACACACAAGCAAGGTCATCTCACACCACCCAGTTCGGCCCCCCGAGGACCACAGTCATGTGGGCAGCCTGCAAAACCAGCAGAATGGCCCAGCAGAGGCCATCAGCCCAACTCAGGTGGCAACTTCATATTATCATGGTGTTTTAAACCACAAAGTTTTCAGGGTGATTTCTTGTGCAGAGATTGATAAGTAGTAAAAGAATCACTGCAGTCACCTGTGAGTGACCTAAGAGGCCCCCAAGGAAGAACGACTATTTAGATTCCAATGGTAAGGACCAACTGGGTCCCATGGTTTCCATTTTCTCAAGGACTTGAGGCAGTATAAATTTGTTTTTATAACATTCTAGGGAAATAAGGTATGGATTAGAGGAAAAAAGGCATTGAGATTTAGAATTACAAGTATTACTAGGCTCTATTCTGACTACCAGTCAGTGGCTTTAACCTTTTAATTTCAATACTGTCCCTAATGTGGACTAACTGCAAAAGCAAATCTTGAGACTCTGGAATGAAAATGAGAAGGAAAACTTCAAGTCTGATAAATATCTTTAACTTATTTTCTGGCTGCACCTCGCAGCATGTGGGATCTTAGTCCCCTTACCAGGGGTTGAACCTGCGCTTTCTGTGATGAAAGCGTGGCTTCTTAACCACTGGACTGCCAGGGAAGTCCAAGAAATCCTTAACCTAAAACGACTCATGCGTCTGGTGCTGGTCATGATCTTCGGAGATTACGCCAGAAACAGGATGGAAGCTGTTTCTTGCCATTCATTTTTAAATTTCATTCAATCATTTATTCACTCACAAAATATTTGCTGACCACCTACTACAATGTGCCAAGTACTTTCTTAGGCATCAGGTAAGAAGGGCTGACATGGTCCCTGTCCAAATGGAGGTGCTATTCCTCTAGGGAAGACAACAAACTAAGATGAAAACGGAAAGTTACGACATGTACTCCACTGAAAAACTGAACCCGAAAATAAGGGTGGCCAGAGAAGACCTCTCGGAGGAAGTGATTCACAAGTGGAGTCTTACAGGTGAAGAAGGAGCTGGCCATACAAAGCATGGGGGCAGCAGGTGGAAAACCCTCCGGCCAGGCAAAACCAGTCCTCACAGCACCATTTCTCTGAATTGGATTTCCTTTTACAACCTGACCTCAAGGCTAGCAGAACAACAAGACTAGTATTACAGCCACTGCTCTGGCCAGGGCAGCGCTGTGACGATGAGTGCCAGTGGGGGAAATCATCGGTTTGTCCCAGCTCTCCTTAGCTGGGCTCTAAGTGGGACCCCAGGCAGGTTCTCAGGAAAACAAAGTATAGACGTAAAATCGCAAAAACTGCAGGGCAGGACAAATGAGACCCAGTGGAGATCACAAACTTTTTTTTTTTTCTCCCCTTCAATCATTAGGTCTCTGACATCTTTCTATGGCAATGAAAACATTTTCCCTTTCATGGCTTCAGTGTATTTCATCAATCAATTTAATGGTGTCATCTACAGACTCTCCTACTGGTGCTAGACTTCCAATCACAAGTCCTGGCAGCCGTGGTAATACAAGCCTTCTCTCGTTAGGTGACAGGGGTGGACAGCTGTAACTTCACACCACGAGAGATGACTCAGGTATAGTGTGGGCTACAACAAAGAAAAGTCTGCCGAGGTGTCCTTTAAATATTAACCTCATCAGCTGTCACTGGGCCTGAAACTTGATGGCCAGACATCAGAAAGTGGTTTTTGTACATTTCCAACAGATACCATGAAGAATCTGTCCTAAGAGAAACTACATCAACACCGCACCTACGGGATGTTATCAAGTGCTAACAATTTAGATCTTACAGCTCAACTGGCTTCCTACAATCCCGCTTTAAAACTGGGTGAAACGGTCCAAAGCCACAGAACTGAACACTCATAAGACCTGTGTCTTTTACTGAACACTGATTCAACCTCAAAAAGCAAAAATCCAACCAGGGGTAAGAGTCCCCCTCGGCACCTCTCCACGAATAGAGTGGCGGCTACACAACACCCCAACCAGAAACCAGCTGCTTCCGATGAGGATCCGGCCTGCTACCCCGAAGAGAGAAGTCAGCCCTTCCCTGTTTACCTTCTTCTCATCAGTGAGGTCGAGGGACTCCAGCTGTTTGCCCTGATCTGCTGCGTACAGTTCCAGGAGATTGTCAAAGTTTGTAGTTAATACCAGGGCTCCATTTTCCATCAGGTGGAGAACTGACTGAAGTAGCTGCTTTCCAGAATCTTCCATCTTTGACTCCAAGTCATCAAATACTTCATATAAACAGTCCTTGAAAAATGTGGATCGGACATTACTAGTACGCTGCGGAGCGACATAAAAGGGAAAAGTTAGTTCTAGGCGTTCTGGTAGGTTGTTTGTTTTCATTAAATAATAGCAACTTTTTGACAAGTACTTTGCACTTACAGGTGAAATACTTGTCTCCCTTACAGGGTGGATGGGATATGTGCCAAGTGCCAGCACAACACTCAGCCCACATCAAGTGACCCGGACTATTACATCATATGCAAAGAAGCACACACTCTGTTCAGTTCAGTTCAGTCGTGTCTGACTCTTTGCGACCCCATGAACTGCAGCACGTCAGGCCTCCTTGTCCATCACCAACTCCTGGAGTCCACCCAAACCCATGTCCATCGAGTCGGTGATGCCATCCAACCATCTCATCCTCTGTCGTCCCCTTCTCCTCCTGCCCCCAATCCTTCCCAGCATCAGGGTCTTTTCCAATGAGTCAACTCTTCGCATGAGGTGGCCAAAGTATTGGAGTTTCAGCTTCAACATCAGTCCTTCCAACGAATACCCAGGACTGATCTCCTTTAGGATGGACTGTTTGGATCTCCTTGCAGTCCAAGGGACTCTCAAGAATCTTCTCCAACACCACAGTTCAAAAGCATCAATTCTTTGATGCTCAGCTTTCTTCACTGTCCAACTCTCACATCCATACATGACTACTGGAAAAACCATAGCCTTGCCTAGAGAGACCTTTGTTGACAAGGTAATGTCTCTGCTTTTCAATATGCTATCTAGGTTGGTCATAACTTTTCTTCCAAGGAGTGTCTTTTAATTTCATGGCTGCAATCACCATCTACAGTGATTTTGGAGCCCCAAAAAATAAAAGTCTGACACTGTTTCCACTGTTTCCCCATCTATTTCCCATGAAGTGATGGGACGAGATGCCATGATCTTAGTTTTCTGAATGTTGCGCTTTAAGCCAACTGTTTCACTCTCCTCTTTCACTTTCATCAAGAGGCTTTTTAGTTCCTCTTCACTTTCTGCCATAAAGGTGGTGTCGTCTGCATAACTGAGGTTATTGATATTTCTCCTGGCAATCTTGATTCCAGCTTGCGCTTCCTCCAGCCCAGCGTTTCTCATGATGCACTCTACATATAAGTTAAATAAGCAGGTGACAATATACAGCCTTGACGCACTCCTTTTCCCATCTTCAACCAGTCTGTTGTTCCATGTCCAGTTCTAACTGTTGCTTCCTGACCTGCATACAGGTTTCTCAAGAGACAGTCTGTAAATACACACTCTGTAAATAGGCATACTTATGAATGAAGGGAGTGGGCATGGCTAGCAGAGGTGAGGTTAACAGACTAGCTTTCCTCTGGTCTGTTGGCACCAGCCACCCTTAAACAGGCCTCAGGTCAGAAAACAACACTTTCTGTTAAACTTTCCTTTTCTAGGGAATAACCACTAGACAGCTCTCAAGGTGGTTTAACATGCTTTTTTCTAATCCCAGGTGCTTTTTACAGATGCTGATGGATAAAGGACAAGTGGTTTAGCTTCTCCCTGCCTGTTTTTCCCTGGTATAATCCAGCAACTTGTTAATAAGTCTTCCAGGAAGAATAATTATATGATACAAGGTTTCCAAAAACCTGCATTTTGCAACTGGTAAAAATAACCAAACACTAATCACTAATCAGTTCTGAACAGACTCCTTATTTCTTAGCATATGGTTTATTTAAATAACTGCTTTCCCAGCTTTGTTTTGAATACATGTAACATCTCTGAGGACTAGTGAGGAAACAGAGTATCAATCTCAAGTGAGAAGTTGGCTCTCTAACTTAAAAAACCAGGCAATCCCTGGGACCAAAGGAATCTGAGACAGGGAAGTAGCTGTGTAATACGCTGTAATAAATATCTGATCTGTATCTTATTCCTGCAACACCATTCCTTAGATAATATCTAAGCAAGAATCAGTTCTTAAAGGCCCCATTATTCCCCATTCAAACTCCAAGTAACTGCAGCTAGCTGCTGGATAGCAGACAACCAACAATCCTTCTGTTAGTTCTCAAAGAAGCCCCTTACCTTCCTGGTTTCAGCTGTATACCGTCCTAATAGCACTCTGCTCCAATAAAGATGTGGTTCCATGGAACCAGGTGAACAGATTCATAAAACATACTTCAGTTTGCCAAATGTACCTCCTATTTTTCAAAATGTTTTATAAAAATTACCCATTTTTTCATTATATCTGCCAAATAAAGGGTAAATTACTTTCACAGAGAAAAATGAGAGCACAGAAGGAAGCCGTACCTCTGCCTGGTGACAAACCCAGGAGTTTATCCGGGTCTGCTGATCACTGTTCTATGCTGCATCCATCCCGACCCTGCTGTCAGTGGGCTCAGCCTCCTTTCCAGGGCTAACTGGATGGTAGAGCCCACAATTTATGTGGCTAAGGACATGTGTCCAATTGTTCAACTTTTGCTCATTCTCTTACATCATGGCATAAATTATTACATCACATATTAGCATCCCATGAACAACCAACTAGGGACTCTAATACTTAATCAGAATGAATGACCTAAGCACAAATAAACTCTAGTTACTGAATTTTACTACATACAAGTGAAACTGAAAGCGTTGGTCGCTCAGTCACGTCTGACTCTGCGACCCCATGGTCTGTAGCCTGCTAGGCTCCTCTGTCCATGGAATTCTCCCGGCAAGAATACTGGAGTAGGGAGCCATTCCCTTCTCCAGGGGATCAAATGTGGATCTCCTGCATTGCAGGCGGATTCTTTACTGTCTGAACTACCAGCAAAGTCCCAAGTCAACTACTAATGAATGTCATGCACTTTTCTCAATTTGTTATCAAAAATGCAATGCCCCTTTAATGTCTATCAAAATTACAATCCATTTATCCTACAATCTTACAATCTCATTTCTGGGAATATATTCCACAGATGTAATTACAGACAAATAAAATGACTTATGCAACATTATCACTGCTCTGTTACCTGTGACAGTAAAAGACTGGAAACAAGCCAACCAGCCATACACAGGAAACTGGTATGGAAAGACTCAGGATATATTGTTAGGGAAAACAAACCAGCGCAGACTGGTATGTCTAGAGTGCTACCTGTTGACATGGGGGTGGAAGCAGTGAGGTAAGAATAAATAGGATCCTGTTTGCTTATTTTCACAGAAAGGAACACTGGAACAATACTCAAGACAGTGGTGACCCACAGAAGGCAAGTTTGGGGAAAGGAGTTGGACAAAGCTGTGGATGCAAGCGAGATGCCATGATGGATGTGAAACCTTTTTCGTCATTTTGATTTCTGCAATGTGTGTAAACAGTACACATTCAGAAAACCAAATTATGTTTAAAATTAAACAGGACAGTGACTTTAAGAACTGCCTTGTTTCTTATATCTTCATTTTGTACTCTGATGCGCGTGAGCACGCACGCACGCACGCACACACACACACACACACACACACACACACACACACACACACACAGTTAAACAACAAGGTAATCCAGCACCAATTTAATCATTATACCCACAGATAGAAACACCAGGTATATAATCAGGTAAGCACGGGCGTGGATATACTTCCTTGCTTCTAAGAAAAGAAATACAAAAGGTTAAAGCCTGGAAATAAAAATCATGAGTCACGTATTTTAGCTGACTATCTTTGGGTCCTACTTCTTTTGGTTATTACATTTTGCATCTCAACACAGAGAGGAAGGAAAGCAGCTACTGGAGCAGCGTCAGTTCCCTCAGACTTGGAGTGAATTCTTCTCTCTTCAAACAGGTGACCCTAGAACTCAATTTCCCACCAGTGGCCTCTCTAAGTAAAGACAAAGGAATGAAAACAAATAAGGAGGTTCCGTGGTCAAAAGGAAATGCCAAACTCCCACACACATTTATGGACATTTTCTCACTCATTTAAAACAGTGGACCGCATCCAAGGTTGCTTCATTTCCTCCTACCCTGTAATTCATCCTTCTGATCCCAGACATAGTAAAAAAACAACACAAAGGGGTATTAACATTTACCATGCGTTATACTATGTACCAGACACTTCACATGCAGAGAATGTTCAAACTTATTTTTCAAGTGGGATAAGTAACATCATTCCAGTTTTACAGGAGCAAAAACAGACTCTGAGAAGTTAAAGCGATGTGCCCAGGGTCCCAGTGCCTTTAAATGAGTCTTTCCACTCCTGAAATCCAAGCTCTTTGCAATGTCATTCCCCTACTTTAAGAAACTGGCTCAGTAAACAGGCCTTTTTGCCTTGTCATAGTGTTATTGTTTGTTAAGATTCTTAAAAGAACAAACAAAAACTCCAAACTCCAAAAAAGGTCATTTTCAAAGACACACAAAAGTTAGAAAAAAAGAACAAGAGAGAGAATAACACACCTCCCCCATAACCATTATCCAATTTCAACAAACATCACTCATTGCCAATCGTGCTTAACCTAAACTCCCTTCACCATAACCCTAGCCCCCTTCACTGAAATTTTTCCAAGCATCATATCATTCAGATACTTCAACAGTTTCCTACAAGATAAAGACTCCTGCTGACATATAAAAAAGTCTGCAATACCACCATCACAACTTAAAAAATGCAATGATACCAATTCCTTAATAGCAAGTAGTCAGTGTTCATATTTCCCCAAATGTGTTGCGTGTGTGTTTCTTACATATCTCCTATTGGATTGGTTTTTAAGATGCGGCCCATGGATCTTGTGGATCCCTAAGATTCCTTAAGAGGGATTCCCTGGTGGCTCAGAGGTTAAAACGTCTGCCTGCAATGCGGGAGACCTGGGTTCAATCCCTGGGTCAGGAAGATCCCCCAGAGAAGGAAATGGCAACCCACTCCAGTATTCTTGCCTGGAGAATCCCATGGATGGAGGAGCCTGGTGGGCTATAGTCCACGGGGTTGCAAAGAGTTGGACACAACTGAGCGACTTCACTTTCACTTTCTTACAAAAGCAACGGGCTTCCCTTGTGGCTCAGCTGGTAAAGAATCCACCTACAATGTGGGAGACCTGGGTTCAATCCCTGAGTTGGCAAGATACCCTGGAGAAGGGAAATACCCACTCCAGTATTCTGGCCTGGAGAATTCCATGGACTGTATAGTCCATAGGGTCGCAAAGAGTCAGACATGACTGAGTGACTTTCACTTTCACAAAAGCAATGATAGGAAGAACTGCTGGTGTCTAGGTGTGACTCAGGACTCAGGGAAATGAGCTTGCCAATTATCATAGCGTTCTTCACTACCAAAGACTTACAGTAAGAGAAGAATGCCAGTTTCACTTAAGAACGCCCTTAATAATTGTTTTCCACACCATCACTACCAGGCTATAAACTTTTTGAGAGCTGAGCCTGTATCTTATTTATCTTCATATTATGTTGGCCTAGCATAGATACTATTTCATCCTGAAGTGATCAATAAATTTTGTTGAATGAATGAAGTGAAATAAAATAGACAAAGATTCCTGAAACTGCCAATCTTGTGGATTCAGTAAAGAACCTATATCTTTTGCTTGGTGGTTTGTAATAAATTGTAACTGAGTGAGTGAATAAAGTCAAATGAAAACTGTCAAAAAAAAAAAACGCCCTTAATAAAGCAGTAAACATTATTAACTGTATTAAATGTGGACCCTTGAGTACATGTCCTCCTAATATTCTATGTAAAGAACAGGAAGTATACACGATGCATTTCTCCTGCAGACTGGAGTCTGATGTGGGTCTTGGGGCAAAACACTGGTGACTATTTTGAGTTTTAAGCTGAACTAGCCACCTTTTGTCATCAAATCTCATTTTTATTTCAAAGAATGACGGGCAGACAAACTATGATTATTCAGATTTGAGTATTCTGACCATTTTAGCAAAAATAAATAAAGTGAGCCTGTCATTTCAAGGAGAAACAACCCAATGATTGTTGCCATTGCTGTCAAAGATAAAAGCTGAGTTTTCCAGCAAGAATCAGGTTTCTAGACAATGTTTACCTGCCACCATGAGCATGACAGCTTCCAAACACCTTTGTGATGAGACTGGCAGTGATGTTAAAGGATGCATTTTTTTTTTGTATGTTATAATAAAATGGGTCAAATTCTAGAAGAAGAAGATTCTTCTAAATGCAAGATAGATCATGAAGCTTAATGCATCAGAGTAAGGGAAGTTCAGATTCTATATCACCACTGACATGGCTATAATCTGACTTTCAGATTCTTTATGGATATTAATCTCCAGGAAGCCATCACTTACAAAATTTTGGTGTAGAATCAACAATGGATATCTACAGTTATCCAAAAAGAGTATTAAAATACTTTCCTCTTTTCCAAGTGTGTACCTGTGACACCTCACTTTTTTCATTCACTTGTATCAAAACCCCACAAACACACCGAACTGACTACATAAAGCAGATGTGAGGGTCTGTTTTCTTTTAGGCCAAACACTGAAGAGATTTGCAAAACGTGAAACAATACCACTCTTCTCACTAATGTATTATTCTTTTTCACTAATTTATTTTTGTTTTGAAAAATACAGTTGTGTTTCATAAACATGTTCTTTGTTAGCATGTAACAAGTTTATTATTTTTAAGAGAATTTACTATTTTTTCAGTTTTAATTTCTAATAGTGAATATGGAAGAGGTGTAACTCACAGAAACAAAAGCTGTTTGAGATTCTCAATAATTCTTCGGAGTGTAACAGGGTCTTGAGACCAAAAAGTCTGATAATTGCTGCTCTGTTGGAACTGACAATTACACTTTGACGTGAGCAACAAACCTTCATCCAGAGATAATCGGTGAGTCCAGTTTGCTACCTGGTTAGTATACACTGACACTGACCTGAAGTTCTCTTACTACTTTCAGTCGTAACTAACCCACCTGACAAGGTCATACTTTCCACTCTCTGGAGACCACTCCAACAGACAAGGGCCATGGCAGACAAGTCCGCGCCACCGAGTCTTCCTGGACTAATACAGAACACAGCATTCGCTGTGCTCATGAGCTCTTTCTTTTCCCCCCAGAAAGACAACATTTTTGTTGCTGTCTAGTTTTTACTGGGAGTGCAGCCGCTCCACGAGGCTGCGTCCGTCCCGGCTGCACACTAAGGCCAGCAGTTGTATGCACACACATGTCCCCGCTTTTTTTTAAATTTCCTTCCTATTTAGGGCTTTCCAGGCGGCTCAGACTGTGAAGGATCTGCCTGCGATGTGAGAGACCCAGGTTCCATCTCTGGGCCGGGACAATCCGCTGGAGATGGAAACGGCAGCCCACTCCAGAATTCTTGCCTGGAGAATGCCATGGACAGAGGAGCCTGGCGGGCTACAGTCTGTGGGGTCACAGAGAGACGGACACGACGGAGCGACCAGCACTTCACTTCCCTTAGGTCACCGCAGAGCACCGAGTCAGGTTCTCTCAGCTACACAGCAGGTGCTCACTGACAGCACTTTTACTGACTGGCTGACACACTTCTGTAATACTTTGCCCTTTTATTTTGGGGCTATATAATTTTAATTACCGTTTTATACGACAAGTTCGTATTTTTTTTGAACATTAATACATTTTGTGTGCCCTCTTCTCTCTCAAGTGCACCTGTCAGGTATTAACACAGTCACTCTCCTTTTCACTGACTAGTGTTCAAATCATAATTTTCTTAGCCTTTTACCTTTAACGGCTCTACGGAGATACAGTTCACATAACGTACAATTCACTTACTTGAAGTGCACAGCTGAGTGGTTATCTGTGGACCCACAAATACGTGCAACTATCACCAGGGTCTTTTTTTTTTGGCCATATATCATGTGGTTTGTGGGATTCTCAGTTCCCCAATCAGGGACTGAACTCAGCTGCAGCAGTGAAAGCCCGAAACCACAATCACCAGGCCAGGCGGGAACTCCCTACTACAGTCCATCCTAGAAAATCTTTACCATCTCAAGAAGAAAGCCTGTGCCCTGGAACTCTCGCCTCCGGCCCACCAAGCCCTGCTACTGCTCCAGTAAGCTGCTTTCTGCTCTTACAGATTTTCCTAGTCTGGACACCTCATATGATTGGAATCTTGTAAGACGTGGTCTTCTGTGACTGCCTTCCACTCAGCATGATATTTTAGAGGTCCATTCACATTGCACCATGTATTGCTAATTTGGTTCCTTTTTACTAGCAAGTAATATTCCACTGCGTGAATGTCAAGTTTATTGGACAGCTGATAGACAGCTGCATTTTTTTCACCTTTTGTCCGTTATGAATAATGCTAATTTGTAAGTTTTTTGTATGGACAGATACTTTCATTTCTCTTGGGTGTGTAGATGTCTGTATGCAAATGGAACCTCTGGGTCTCATGAAAACTCTATATTTATTTGAAAAACGGCCAGACTGTTTCCCACCTTGTTGGTACAGTTTCACAATTCCAGCAATGAGGGCTCCAATTTCTCCACAACCTTGCCAACACTTACTATCTGACTCTGATTCTAGCTATCCCAGTATGAAGAGGTATCTGACACGGTTTTTTTTTTGGCTGCACTGGGTCTCCACTGAGGTGCATGGGGGCTTCTCAGGTTGCGGTGCAAGGGCTTAGCCAGCCTAGGGCATGTGGGGTCTCAGTCCCCTGCCCAGGGATTGAATCCGTGTCCCCTGCCTTGGAAGGGGGATTCTTAACCACTGGACCACGTCACGGAAGCCCCAACATGGTTTTTGACCTGTGTTTTTCCAATGACTAATAATGTCAAGCATCTTTTCATGTATTTTTTGGCTATGTGTATATCTTCCTTGAAGAAACGTCTATTCAAATCCTTTGCCATTTAAAAACTGATTTTAAATGCCAGAGAGGGTGTGGAGAAAAGGGAGCCTTCCTACACTGTTGGTGGAAATTTAAATTGGTATGGCCACTATGGAAAACAGTGTGGAGGCTCCTTAAACAGAGGTACCATGTGATCCAGCAATCCTACTCCTGGGTATATATCTGGAGAAAACTCTAATTCAAAAACTTACACACACCTCTGCGTTCACGGTGGGACAATTTACAATAGCCAAGACATGGAAGCAACCTAAATGTCCACTGACAGATGAACGGGTAAAGAAGATACAGTGTATACATACAATGGAATACTATCCAGCCATAAAAAAGAATGAAATAATGTCATTGGCAGCAACATGGATGGACCTAGGGAGCATCATACTAAGTTTAAGTCAGACTTAGACAAATATCACACGATAAAGACAAATATCATATAGGAGAAAGACAACTATCATATGATAACACAGATGCAATCTAAAAAATGATACACATGAACTTATTTACAAAACAGATACAGGCTCACAGACATAGAAACCAAACTTACTGTTACGGGAGTTTGGCATTACCAGATACAAGTTACTACATACAAACCAGACAAACAAGGTCCTCCTGTACAGTAGAGGGAACTACATTCAATATCTTACAATGAACTATAATGGAAAAGAATATGAAAAAGAATATATATACAACTGAATCAGTTTGTTATATACCAGAAACTGCATAGAACCCTGTAAACCAACTGTATTTAAAACAATTTTTAAAAATTGGATTATCTGCATTATTAAGTTCTCTATGTATGTTCTCCATATATTCTGGATACCATAGTGTCACCAGACACATGAATTGTTGACACCGTTTCCCACTCTGGGGGCTGTCTTCTCACTTTCTGAATGATGCTTGGTGAGCCCAACAGCTGTTATAACTTTGACAAAGCACAGTTGATCTATTTTTTCTTTTGTTTCTTATGCTTTTGGTGTTACAGTTAGAAAACTACTGCCAGATCCAAGGTCGTGAAGCTTTGAAACTACATTTTCTTCTCAAAGTTTTAGAGCTTTTAGCTCTTAACATTTAGGTCTTTAATCCACTGAGTGAATTTTTGTATATGGTATGAGGTAGAGAGGTACCAGGAACTCTTCAAAGTCTATTAATTTTTTATACTGTTCTAGGTTAGTAACATTTTATCCCAATTAAGGACAATGAAATGAAAAGAGGAAGTAACAGGCCGTTTTTGAATGAGTCAGGAACTAGGAGAGAATTACTGTTAAATGCCTTTCAGACTAATACCTGATGATACTCCTTTTCTACAGGCCCTAGGGCATAGGGGCAAAAAGCAATGCTGATAATTGACTTCTAAAGAAGTTAAAGAGTTATATTTTTTCCCAAGGGGCACTTAATTTACTAAGCTTAAAACATGATTTGGCTACTCTATTATATCCTAATATCTCTTAAGTGAATCCTGATTCTTAGAACATTTTTAAAACAAAGCAAGACAAGAAGGCCCTTATATCATTCAGGAACTGATTTCCAGTTCAGTTTGACAAAACATGATCCTCACTCTCAATCTCTCTCTCTCTCTCTCTCTCTATATATATATATATATATATATGAATGAATGACTGCCTTTAAAAGAAACATTGAAAACTGGCATGGCTTCATCCACAAAATAAGAACTATCTCTAACCTTTCAGAGGCTCTCTAATGGGACAGTGGCCCCACTTTGTATGCATAACGGCTTCAACAACAACACTGGCATCACCACCACTCCCAACCCCACGCTGAAATGGGCTCAAGGTAACTACCCTAATCAGGTCTGTGATTTTGGAGAAGAGCCAAATGTTATACAGATCTACAAACCAGAAATGAACGTCCTTTACTGCACTTAGCATGCGTGTCCTGTTTTAAGGAAGATCAAATACCAAGGCATACAGAGTACTCACGGGAGATAGTTTCTGGATGAGGTCATGGGCAACATGGACGAGGTTCTTGTCTTCATGGAGACACTTCTGAAATTTTTTGCTCTCCTCATCTTCTAGAAGGTCAAAATCTATGGCCGCATCCAGTAAGGCCTGAATCAACCCCTTCCAGGATTTCAAGGCTGGGACCTGGGGCGCGACCGCAGCACTGATGCCTGTTCCAATCACCAGCACGAGCTCCCGAGGCTTCTTAGTTTTCAGGCTTGGGAGCAGCTTCCTGAAAGGGTCAAACAAACGACAACTCGGAACACCCAACAGACACGAGGCACGGCTCAAGATCATCTTAAGCCACAGCTGCCAGCTCCACTCTTGCAGTCACAAAGATGACAAGCGCAGGTCTAACTCCTTTACAAGGCAGAGTGAGCAAAAGATCAGAGTACTGTGCCAGTGTCTGCTGAAAAGCAGAGTGAAAATCCCACTGTGGGAATCCTAAAGAGCCTGATGAGATCAGTCTTCTCTTTCGTAGTCCTCACAACCTAAGAAAACCCACCAATATTAGGAAAAGATCTCATTATCACAGCTCAGCTGAGTTCTGATAATTGTATTTTAAATCAACATACATTTCAAAAAGATATGTTTGATTTGGACTCCAGAGAGAAAAGAACCCTCTCCAACATGAAATTCCTACCGTTGAGAAATGTAACGGAGACAAAAGAAAAGCCAATACAAATCTAAGCCCCAAATTTGAGAACGTTAAGAGGAACATGGGCATGACTAAAGTTGAGCATGAGATAGTCAAATATGGGAACAAATTTGCCTTTGGTTTTGTTCTAGACATCCTCAGGCAAAAAATGAAATAGTGGCCAAGAGAATTCTGAAAACACAAGAGCCTTACAGACCTAAATAAAGAAATAGCTATTCAACGGATATGACGCAAGGTGGAAAACATTCCTTTCTTCCCGTGATAAGCACTGAGTTCTATCCTGACTTCTGTGTGAGACAGCTCGGGTGCAAGCTTTTGTGTTTTGTTTCTGCACACCCCTTCATTCTGAAACTGTCTTATTAACAAAACCTGTTTGAAATATGTTTATGCACTTTAGTTTTTGCTGATGGCATGTGTTTTCTTGAGAGATTGCCCTTCTCAGCCTTTCGTCCAAATAATGAAATGAACAGAAAAAGGATTTGTATGCTGGCATTAACGCAAGAAAGGAACAGGGCTTTCAGCCTTGAGAAACCTGGTTTTGAAACCTGGTTTTCTACCTCTAGAACTGCCTTCCTTGCTCCCAACTTCATGAAAAAAAATCATCAAGCACCACACACAGTGGAGTCCTTGACTGCAAAAGCTTTGTCTGTTGAGGAAGACTGATAATAGAGGTTAGAAGCAAACAATGAAAAGTGCGCTTCAATTCAAGGGGATCAAGGAAGTGAAGCAGACACAAACATATACTTAAGAAAATTTCTAGAAGGATTTATAAGAACTGTACATAGTGGTTGACTCTTGGGACTGGAGAGAACAAGGACTTTGGCTTTGAACTTGAATGTGCTGTCCTACTTGAATTCTTTACCTCAGACATTATAGATTTGAAGTCTGATTTTTCCAAATTTAAGATTTCCGGTTACAAAGGGAAAAATGTTAACAGTTGTTTCATTTTCAGCTCTTCCTAAAACACTAAAGAACAGTAATTTTTAAAGAAGGCATACGTTCATAAAAAGTCAAATAGGAAAAGATAACAGAAACAGGAAAAGCAGACAAACTAGGTGAACAGAGCTTAGAAGCTGTCAAGTAAGAGCCAAGTCTCTGGGCAGAAGCTTGGGGATGTTCGAGTACAACAGAAGGCAGAGGGTCAATTCTCTGCAAGGCTGTGTCAGACAAGGTTAGAACTCTAGGAAGGGAGGCCTATCTCCTGGGGAGGCTTGACCAGAGGCTTCTGTATCTGAGAGCCCAGCTTGAGGAGGTGGCTGTGTCAATTCTGTATAAGAAATATGAGACTTTCCCTTGCCCTCCCCTCCTAAAAGAAGACTCCCTGGCGTGGGCAGTCAACCTCAGACCTGTACCCCAACCCCATTGGCTCAGGAGATAGGAGGAGTGCCCTCTGGGGAAAAATGACCCACGTGAGAGAAAAGACCCACAGAGGCCTGCCAGCAACCAAGCCTCTCACCACAGAGTCTCCAGTTGGCTTTTTAGTGTCTTCTCTTAAACAGGAGGAGAAAAATAAGGGTTGCCTTACCTTGAACAAACTCCCAGCGTGCAAGTTACATCCAAACAAGCCAGGGATAGAGAGGAACTTGGGTGAAACAAGGGACAACACAGCAAAGAGAAGAAAAACTGAAAAGGAAACAGGGACATTCTCACAAAGGCTTTTTAAAAAATGGCATCTGTGAAACAGAACAGGATGCTATAAAAAAGAAAAAAAAACTGGGCAAACAAAAAGATTTCTTAGAAATTAAAAATATAACAGAAATAAAAATTCATAAGGTGGGAAATACAACTGAGAAAATCTATGAGAAAGTAGACTGATAAAAACAAAAGTGATAGAAAACTATAAGAAAATTAGACCCTTATCCAGAAGGTCCAGCATCTAAATACCCAGGGTTCTATCAAGACAGAAGACAGAAAACAGAAAAGAACTGTAAAGGAAATCATCAACTAAGTAACACAGGAAAATGTCTCCAAAGTGAAATCACCAGTAGTATGCTTAAAAGAGTTACCTGACACCAAGATTCATATGAAGATACACTGCTATGAAATTTCAAACTACTGAGAAAAAAATAACCATCCTTATGAGCGTCTAATGAGAAAAGAAAAAGAGGTCATACGTTACAAAGGACTGGGAATTAGATCAGAGTGGCTATTTTGGCAAGAACACTTAGATGTTAGCAGAGGACGGACGACGACCTCACAACTTTAAGGAAAATGATTCTGTACCTAAAGTTTTCTACCCAGCCAAATCATCAAATCAATGTTAAGAGTACAGTAAGACATTGTCCAATGTCTCCCTCAACTTTTTTCCTCTGAAGTCTTACTACAGAAGCTGATGAGACATTTTTCAGCAAAATGAAGGCATACACTGAAAACGATGGTCCAGGAAACAGAGGATCCAACACAGGAGAGATGCGAAAGGAACTCCTGGGGTGACAGGAAAGGAAACGACCGAGAGCTGCAAGGAACTGTCAGAGGAGAGAGTCCACAGAACCATCTTAAACTCGTACGTCACTGGCGTGGGTCACTGGATTAGGAGGGTTACTCTTCTGTCACAGTCTGAGTTTAAATTAACAGGCTCAAAGAAAACAAAGACAGCCAAAAAAAAAGGACACTCTTAATAAACAGGCAGAAAAAAATGGACAAGAAACGTAGTCATCACATATTAAGCTCAGCTACGAATACTATTTATACAGTCATACAATGTAAATATCAAATAGAAAACTGTGATATAAGACATATGAGGAGGTTGTGGGGAGAGGCTTTGGGGGTGTGTGTGTGTTGGGAGTTATGAGGAGAGGATTCGTGACAGCAAACCTCATCCTTATTTTCCATAATTAAAAACAGATTAAACCAAAAACTAAAAAACAAACAAACAAAAACAGCAGTAAACACAGAGTATTAAAAATGTGGATGCAAACATCAGAAGAAACAGACAAGCTGAAGTGATTAGCTCCAAGGAGGACTGAGGCACTACAAGCCTTGAAGAACTGACTTAAAACCATACACATTTCTGACCTTGATAAAAATAAAAGTTAAATGCAAAATAAAAAGTTGGACTTTAATATGAAGGCCAGTATTTTCTTTCCGAAGGCCGGTATTAATTAGTGAAGCCAACTGGGATGTAGGGCAAGTTCCTTATTTTTCATCAGCTACCACCAATGGTGATTGGCTCTGCTCCTCAGACTCCTTTCCCTTGTTTACCTGGGCTTCTTGGTGGGGGGTGCGCCATCACTGAAGAATCCCAAAATCTTGTCTATATCCGAGGCCTGGCTCCCTGTAGAAGCCATCCAGTTTCTAAAACAGATTAAACACCATAGATCACAATTAGAGGTGTAAAGTACATCATTCAAAAGAGCACATGCATCAAATCGTTTTTAATACGCTGTACATCCTGAAAGCAATTTAGAGGTATAACTGGCTTAACAGAGACTCATTAATCAATGAGTGTTCCAAACTTATGGAATTAAATTCATCCAAAAGAAAGTGACCTTGAAATTAGGGTTTTGAAGCTCTATACTGTTATCTGACATATATAGCTAAATATATGTTCTGAAGGCTCCTCCACACGCCCCCGCCCTGCTTCAAAAACAAACGGAACACAACCAAACCATCATAAGCTCATGTCAATCATTGCACATCACTTTGTGGAGCCTAAGAAATACCTGCTACTCTACCTTGAGAAAGGTATGGGGAAAACCCATGGGTGATTGTGCTACACACCTCCAATTGTTAATATCCTTTACTATCACCTAAAGAAATCACTGGGCAAGAATACTAATTTGCTGACTGATGGACACTCCTTGTCTCTGAACAGCTGGTTCCTCACGGTGGGGAAGCATGACTCTCAAGCTAAGCACATGCTTACTCTTTCCTTAACAATGGTTCTATAAACATCTGTAATCTGGACAAAGTACACTCACATAAAAAACTGAGAAAGATGAAAGTAAATTATAGAGGAAAGTAATTTAATGTTTATTAAATTTGGAAGATAGACATCTTCAAAATCCAATGTTTAATTCACCTACTAAAACAGAGTTTTAATAAACTCTATAATAATGCTTACCACATGCCAAACACTATTTACAAATATTAACTCACATTATCCCATGAAGTACTACTATTGCCCCATTTTAGTGATGAGAAAACTGAGGCACAGGAAGCTCAACATGTGCGTGTTCGGTCACTAAGTTGTGTCTGACTCTCGGTACCATAATTCAAACCAAGGTGATCTGCCTCCCAGGTCCACGCTCTTAGCTGCGTTATTACAACTTAAAAACACTGTCCAAGTATTATCTTCTCATTTCCTGCCCACCCCATTTTTAATATGCAGCTCAAAGAAGGGAGCGCCCACATTCTAGAAATCTAACAATTAATCCCCACATTCAGATTTAGCTGAAGTAACTGTGATGCTTTAGAGCTGCTACGTGACTAGGTGCTCTGCTGGTACAGTTAAAGCAGTCAGTTAAATCTAGGAGCGGAAGGAGATCATTTGTTTCTGATGACAAGCAGTGCATGTTACAAACCTCCCAGCACCACCAACTCACCAGAACCCCAGATCCGTCCCCTCATATTCCCCTGGAAAATGTACTCTTTTTGTTGGATTCTCTTTTCTGACAGATGGTCAATTCTTGGTGCTGACACCCGAATACTAAGCTTTTCCATTTTTTTTTTCTTTACAGAGTCAACTGTTCCAAAGGTCTATTCCATATACATAATTTAGGAGAATTAAATATGGCCAACAGCTCTTGACAAGTTGTTACTGGAATGTTCTGGGTCCTTTTACTTAGGAACTAAATGAGTAGTAATTCAATATGCCCATATTATATTTGATCACATATTCATTCTGTCTTCTAACATTTTTTCTTCAGTCTAAAAGATGTCTCATATGATACCATATTGCATATACACCCCAGTGACGTCTAAGCATAAGCCGAATCTTATTCCTCCTAGAGTGCAATTTCAGAAAAAATAATTCTACTTTAGCATTTACTCTGAACAATGTGCAGCTATTGCTAAAGAACTTCTAATTGTGAAAATCTTGCACAGAATTCCTAACATGCATCACCTAGTTCACACATTAATCTCTTTAAGTGATCACCCCTGGAGTTTTCATTTCAGTGGGACTTAGCAGAGGTGGAGAAAAGCTTTTCTGCCATAAAGAAAACAAAGGCCAGTGTCTTCATTACTCCAATTACTGCTAAGCTACTGAGAAATCCTTCAAGGCCAACAGAATTCAACAAAATAAAAGATGCTCATCAAATGTCAAGACAAGTAACCTTATTAACAAAACTTTGAAGGCCTAAAAGAGAAGACTCCTCACATGGACATCAAATCAGATTGATCACATTCTTTGCAGCCAAAGACAGAGAAGCTCTATACAGTCAGCAAAAACAAGACCGGGAGCTGACTGTGGCTCAGATCACGAACTCCTTATTGCCAAATTCAGACTGAAGTTGAGGAAGGTGGAGAAAACCACTAGACCATTCAGGTTTGACCTAAATCAAATCCCTTATGGGTATACAGTGGAAGTGAGAAATAAATTTAAAGGACTAGATTTGATAGACAGAATGCCTGATGAACTACGGATGGAGGTTCATGACACTGGGCAGGAAACAGGAATCAAAACCATTCCCAAGAAAAAGAAATGCAAAAAAGCAAAATGGCTGTCTGAGGAGGCCTTACAAATAGCTGTGAAAAGATGGGAAGTGAAAAGCAAAGGAGAAAAGGAAAGATATACCCATCTGAATGCAGAGTTCCAAAGTATAGCAAGGAGAGATAAGAAAGCCTTCCTCAGCGATCAATGCAAAGAAATAGAGGAAAACAATAGAATGGGAAAGACTAGAGATCTCTTCAGGAAAATCAGAGATACCAAGGGAACATTTCATGCAAAGATGGGCTCAGTAAAGGACAGAAATGTAGGGACCTAACAGAAGCAGAAGATATTAACAAGAGGGGGCAAGAATACACAGAATTGTACAAAAAAGATCTGCACGACCCAGATAATCATAATGGTGTGATCACTCACCTAGAGCCAGACATCCTGGAATGCGAAGTCAAGTGGGCCTTAGAAAGCATCACTACGAACAAAGCTGGTGGAGGTGATGGAATTCCAGTTGAGCTATTTCAAATCCTCAAAGATGATGCTGTGAAAGTGCTGCACTCAATATGCCAGCAAATATGGAAAACTCAGCAGTGGCCACAGGACTGGAAAAGGTCAGTTTTCATTCCAATCCCAAAGAAAGGCAATGCCAAAGAATGCTCAAACTACCGCACAATTGCATTCATCTTACATGCTAGTAAAGTAATACTCAACCTTCTCCAAGCCAGGCTTCAGCAATATGTGAACCATGAACTTCCATATATTCAAGCTGGTTTTAGAAAAGGCAGAGGAACCAGAAATCAAGTTGCCAACATCTAATGGATCATCGAAAAAGCAAGAGAGTTCCAGAAAAATATCTATTTCTGCTTTATTGACTATGCCAAAGCCTTTGACTGTGTGGATCACAATAAACTGTGGAAAATTCTGAAAGAGATGGGCATACCAGACCATCTGACGTGTCTCTTGAGAAACCTGTATGCAGGTCAGGAAGCAACAGTTAGAACTGGACATGGAAAAAAAGACTGGTTCCAAATTACAAAAGCAGTATGTCAAGGCTGTATATTGTCACCATGCTTACTTAACTTATATGCAGAGTATCATGAGAAACATTGGGCTAGATGAAGCACAAGCTGGAATCAAGATTGCAGGGGGAAATATCAATAACCTTAGGTATGCACATGACACCCACCCTTATGGCAGAAACCGAAGAAGAACTAAAGAGCCTCTTAATGAAAGTGAAAGAGGAGAGTGAGAAAGTTGGCTTAAAGCTCAACATTCAGAAAACTAAGATCACGGCATCTGGTCCCATCACTTCATGGAAGATAGATAGGGAAACAGTGGCTGACTTTATTTTTCTGGGCTCCAAAATCACTGCAGATGGTGACTATAGCAATAAAATTAAAAGACGCTTACTCCTTGGAAGAAAAGTTATGACCAATCTAGACAGCATATTAAAAAGCAGAGACATTACTTTGCCAACAAAGGTCCGTCTAGTCAAGGCTATGGTGTTTCTAGTAGTCATGTATGGATGTTGAGAGTTGGACTATAAAGAAAGCTGAGTGCTGAAGAATTAATGCTTTTGAACTGTGGTGTTGGAGAGTCCCTTGGACTGCAAGAAGTTCCAACCAGTCCATCCTAAAGGAGATCAGTCCTGGGTGTTCATTGGAAGGACTGATGTTGAAGCTGAAACTCCAATACTTTGGCCACCTGACGCAAAGAGCTGATTCATTTGAAAAGACCCTGATGCTGGGAAAGATTGAGGGCAGGAGGAGAACGAGAAGACAGAGGATGAGATGGCTGGATGGCATCACTGATTTGATGGCCATGGGTTTGGGTGGACTCTGGGAGTTGGTGATGGACAGGGAGGCCTGGCGTGCTGCGGTTCATGGGGTCACAAAGAGTCGGACACGACTGAGCGACTGAACTGAAATCCTCATATCAGATAGCATACTTTTACTTTGAAATATGTCAGCTTGGCAAGAAATAGGATGTTTATATCTAGTGGATGAAAAAGGGAAAAATTGAGGCCAGTGTTCTAGGAAAAATCAAGTAAGAGACACAGAGAAAGGATAAAAGAAATTGGATTGGCTATACGAATGAAATTAAGATTACATAAGATAGCAGTTATAGATTTGAAACTATGAAAGAATTCCCGAACTCCCTATTTTCACAGCATCCTGGTTCTAGAAAGATGGCAAAATATGGCTTCTTTTCCCACAGAGGGATGAGAGTGGGGTCTCTCATCTGCTCTCCTCATGCTGATCTGGGGGTCGCCCTCTGCTTCTAATGTGTGGTCTCTTTAGCTCGAACGAACCACTGACATGCAAAAATGAACTCAGAATCATACATTTTCAGATACAAATGGATGGAATAAATACAGAGAAAAGTTCTAATCATGACATTTTTGCCTAGAAAAAGATGTACAAATGACTAGCTAAGGAAGGAGGTCCTTGTTTGCTCTAAAAGATCAGTTATATTCATAGCAAGCTTAAACCTTTTCTATTTAAAAATATAAACAAATAAAACAGTGACTAGAACAGACTGGCTTATTTCTCCAGCATAAACATAGAAAAGGGTTAACTTTGTTTTCTAAGGGAAAAGATAGTCATCCTCTGACTTGGAAGAAACCAAGCCCCTCTGATTGTGGCTTCTGGACTAATTCCAACACATCTGTTTTTTTTAGAAACTATGGGGAGAGGAAGAAACAGGCAGTATAACGTACTACAAGAGGGCACCCAACAAGCTTGCGGAATATTAACAATTCACTAAAACAGTTTAAGGCAGTTGAATTCAGTTCTATTGGAGACTACAGCCTATCCTATCTGTTTTGTACAGAACGAAGTTGTCATTCTCATCCTTCTCATTCACACAAAAAAAATGGAACTGATATATATAAGAGCTGTATGAGGAATCTAGACAAGTGGCATAGATGAACCTATTTTCAGGGCAGGAATACAGACAGACGCAGACATAGAGAGAGGACATGTGGACCCTGGAGGTGGGGTGAGACGAAATGGGAGACTGGGACTGACATACATACATACCTGGTTTACAGCAGGGAGCTAGTGGGAGCCCTCTGCATAGCCCAGGGAGCTCAGCTCTGTGCTCTGTGACCCCCTAGAAGGGTGGGACGGGGGCTGGGGCTGGGAGGGAGATACAGGATGGAGGGGATACATGTATACATATGGCTGATTCAGTGTCATAGAGCAGATACTAACACAAAATTGTAAAGCAACTATACTCCAATTATATATATTCATATGAACTGTATTTAGCTGTGCCTCGACTGTGATTCCTCTGTGTACCCCAGTCTTGAAGTCTTTCCTCTACCTCTAGTCAACTTAGCTTGCTCCTACTTTTATCCCTAAATTGCATGTGATCAACATCTTCTCCCTTCTGTCAATTGAGAACTGTATCACACTCATTTCCTGGAAATTTGCTTTAATACAGTCACTGATAAAATGTCAGATCAATACCACTTATTTTTGGGATTTCACCAGCAAGCAATGACCTATCAATGAAAAATGTGAAAATGAACTCATAAGATACAGGGTTTCTGGAAAAGACTTTAAGGATTGAGAGGTATAATCACAAATTCCAGAAAGCCTTTTAACTCAAGTCCCAAAATAAACTACACTGATATTCCAGGCTCAAGAGCTCAGATGTTGTTTATATCAGTTATTTTCGATTATAAAACCAAAGTACACAGCATGTACAGGGAACAAAACTGTTTCAAGGAGGAGTAATGGAACATCTAAATTAAAATCTGACTTGAAGTAGAAGCTGGTGATGGATGTCGATGGTTTTACTGTGCAAAGAATGATAACTGATAAATTCCTTCTGTGTCACTGCTTTCCCTCCTGTGAAGTTTCTGAGAAGGTACATGCCGAAAACAATGACACATGATGCTAAACAAGGAGGTTTTAAAAATATTTAATGAAAAAATTTCTCACATCCAGCTAGTATGACCATGCAAACAAATTTATCACAAATTACCTAGGCAGTTCATTAAAAATCAGTGAATAAACCTTCAAGGGTAAGACTGGACACTCTAGCCAATCCTTAAAAACCGAAGTCCTCCTCCTAATAAGGCAGTGTGAATTATGAACTGCTGTGCCCTCAACTGCTTACTTTTCATGAGAACAAAAGGACAGCGAATAGATGCAGATTCCTTCAAGTCTGGGCGAGCCCACAAGTTGTCACCATTATAGAGGATCTCTCTCGGAGCTGGAATTTGACAAGTCTTAAAGGGAAGACTTTCCTGTCATGACTTAAACAGCACTGATTTTGAAAAACAAAAATTTTAAGCTGCATTTTGACATACAGCTTGGCAAATGTTATGATTAAAAACCTCAAGTGTAGCTGGATGTTAATAGTGATTAAGTGAACTGTCAACACTAGGTTAGACATCTCAGAGGTCCCCACAGTGTGGCCATGTAATCCAAATCCCATTTCACACCAAACCGAGGACAGAATATAAGAAAAATAAACAAACTACACCTGTCTTTGCATGGTGTCTTAAACTGATAGAATGCATAAAAAAAAAAACTGGGGTCTTATGTTTAAAACACAATTATCAAAATATCCAATAAAGAGAGATTTAGGAATAAGCTTGCTTTGAGTGCATTCAATCTTTTTATCCTGTCATTCAACAGCGATCAGATGTCTACAAAACACTCTCGCTCTTTAACTTCCCACTCAGGATGGCACTGGAACTGGAGGCCTAAAGAGGTCATGGCACTTCCTTTTAAAGAAAAAGAGGGTGGGCAATTACATTTGTGGGTGATGCACACACAGTTCTGGTTTTTAAAAAGGGAGACAAGGCCTTGCCAATTTTTTAAGAGCCCTTCTAACTCTCAGTTATATTAACCTGGATCATTTTCCTTTTTTACTGCGAGATGAACATAGAATGTGTTGCTTCAGAAAGTCAAAGACCTGTCTGTCTTAGCACTTTAGTGATCATACCTCGGCTTCAACCTCATGGGAAACTAAGCTAGAAACAGTGAGCAGCAATTTTGGAGAAGGGACTCAAGTATGAAACAACCATGACAAATGGGGAAAGCAATCAGGAAGAAAAAAGTTTAAGAAACCACAAAAGGATACTCTGAAAATTAAAATTCAGAAACAATTCTGAATTTTAGGTCAGTTCTGTCTCCCAGGTGGAGCCAGTGGTGCAGAGCCCACCTGCCAATGCGGGTTGAACCCCTGGGTCGGGAGGGTTCCCTGGAGGAGGGTACGGCAGCCCACTCCAGCACATTTGCCTGGAGAAGGCCATGGACAGAGGGGCCTGGAGGGCTGCAGTCCATGGGGTCGCAAAGAGTCGGACACGACTGAGAGACTAAGCACGCACACATAGATGGAACACCTTAAGCATCTCACTGGATAAACTAAGGCTGATTCTTTACAATTGGTACCATGCCTCCGAAACAAAGGTGACACGGAATACGCACACCAATACAATACACTTGATACGCGTGTGACTGTGACACTATTCTACTGTATCAGCCATTGGTTAGGACTGGAAAGGAGCAGAACCCTGTGCCTAACCCCCTGCCCCACCTACCCCAGGACAAAGGTCCCTGCCTACTGTTTGTAGGGAAGCTGAAGCCTCCCAGGCCTCCGTGAGTCACAAAGGAGCAGGCTCAGGCGGCTGGAGATTAGGACAACAGAGCCACAGAGGTAGTCTGGGCTGCGCATTCCTGAGGCGTCGTACAGACCAGACTGCAGCTGTGCCATAAACGGCTCCATCTTGAGCAGTACTGAGTCTATGGCGAACAGCTCCAAGGAATAACCTTAAGAAAATGGGATTAACCCTGCCGCTCATAGGCTTGTTCTGCTTGTTTATGTGAACGGGCAACAGCAGCTGTCAGCACGGACCCACGCGGACATCTTCTGCTTTAAGGATCCGCACTGCACGTCAGCAGGAAGTCAGACCTCCACCCATATCTCACGGAAACAGAAGGGTGTTCTCACAAGTGGGGTTGGAGGCAGCTTTTGACAGGAGAGAGCTCTCTGCAGGGGCCCCTCTTAAGCTAGGCATCCCCAAGCTCTACTCAGCTCTGGCGCCACGAGGCCTTTTAAATCTTCTGACCACAGGACACCTTGCCTAAGCCTGATCTCTTGGACCTTTTTGTAGATCAAAGGAGTAGAAATGAAGAATAAGTAACTAACAGATGACCACATCTCCTCCAGAGCTTCTCCTTCAGCTTTCCCAGGAACAAACTGTGAACAGGACGGCATCTGAAGAAAAACCACAGGAATTCCCTGGTGGTCCAGTGGTTAGGATTTGGTGCTTTCACTGCCATGGCCCAGGTTCATTCCCTAGTCAGGGAACTAAGATTCTTCAAGCTGCAGAGCTGGAGGTGGAGTGGGGTAGGGGTGAGGGTGGGGGGAGACTGCATACAGGAGGAGGAGGACACTGATTCTCTATCTCAAGGATTAACTGAGATTACTTCCTTTTTCCCTTTAAAAACATTCATGGCCAAGCAGAATCCTGGGAGATGGTTTTTGGAGGGACACTGGGCCTACCATATCTGCATACTGCCAGCATTCTGGTTGGCAATAATTTTCCTTTCCACCAACATCTGTCTCTCTCTCTCAAGTACTGATTTCTGAGCAGCCAGCAGCCAGCCCTGACTTAGGAACAGGACCTTATGAAAAGCAGTGTACCTGATTTAGGCTGTAAACTTAACACAAGGAAAATCCCACTGAGTTAAAGAACAGAAAACATAGATCACCAAATAAAAATGATACAAGAATCTGGAGCTACTAAGCTTGAAAGAAAGAAGGGAGGTAACCAAATCTGCTCTAAAAGTGCAGTCCCCCCAGACTCAGCCCAGTCTTCACCGCCATCACCGCCCCTCTCTGAGACAAGTGTGCTCGGTACCTTTGCCAACCTCTGCTATAAAACAGAGCCTTTGGCTTCTGCAATCTATTCATTGGAAAGGTAAATTTTCACCTTTTACTAAATGCTAGTTCATATGAGCTTGTGATCCAACATCAGTTTCTTATTTGAAGAGATTTTTTTGTTTGCTTAGCTGCCCTATGAAATGAATTTAAGAAACTTTTGTGTTACTTAAGAATTACCTAATTCAAGTTAAGACATGAATTGGGGTATTTATAGATTACCACCTGCAGAGTGTTCACAGGATGAAGATTCTTTCCCTAATTTACTCATTTATTTTGGCTTATGAACCTTAAATTTGACTGAGAAGCCTGTTCCTAAAAGGCAGAGGAACTCCCTCCCTCCCTCTAGACCTGCAGGTTTCTCCACTCTTCCGCAAACAGGCTTGGAGCTCTCTGGCCTGGGGCCTTTCTTTGTGTTGACTGTTCCTTTGGCTGATCTGCTCACCCCCACCCCCCATCAGTACAAGTTTCCAATCCTTCGCTCCATCCAGACCTCCTCAATGATGCTACCCTCACCACTGTATTTAAAGCTGCAGCCTCCTCACCCCCTGCACCAGCTGCTCTACAACTCCATAGCATGTACTACCCCTACCCCCAGCACACCAATTATATTTATTAGTAGTATAATAAAGATACTAATTATGCTTATTAATTGCCATTCACCTCCTACCACTGGAATATAAACTCCTCAAAGGTAGGGATCTCAGTTTAGTTTACAAGCACTCTCAGATCCCAGACCAGTGCCTGGCACAGGGCGGGCGAGCAAATACTTTCTGAATGAACTAACTGAAATGTAAGATGTTGCTCATGATCACAATTACAAGAAAGAAATTTACTGTGTAACAGACAAAGCATTTCCAATTAAAAGAAACACCCTATCACTGCTTTTAAGGCAGTCAGGACCATAAAAGGTTGACTTCTTTTTTTTAAATGGAACAAGTGGGGAAAGACAAATTCCTGTGAAAATTGTGTGCACAGTAAATCAACATTCAGACTATATCGCTTTTCAGATACACTAACAGTCAGAACAGGGGTTGAAGGGAATATGATTCCAGCAGGCAAAAGAAGGATTTCAGACCTCAAGTTTTAAGAACACTCTCCAACACCAACTGAACATTTTTAGATATATATCATCTTATTTTTATAACTCAAGTTTCTGATATCTAAGATGTAAACTGATTATTTATTTATTTAGCTGTGCCGAGTATTAGCTGCGGCATGTGACATCTAGTTCCCTGACCAGGGGTTGAACCCAGGTCCCCTGCACTGAGCTTGCAGAATCTTAACCCCTGGACCACCAGCAAAGCCCCTAAACTGATTTTTATGGGTGGATTCTTAATATAAGAACTCTCTGGTAAACAACTCAAATACATCAGTATTTAGGGCTAAAAATGTGTTTCGTTGTAAGCTTTCCCCGTGGACCAGTGGTTGGGAGCCCACCTCGCAGTGCAGGGGGCGCAGGTGTGACCCCTGGTTGGGGGGTTGGACCCACATGCGCAGCTAAGACCCTATGTGCCGCAACTAAGACCTGACACAGCCACATAATGATAAAAGAAAATTCTAAAAAAATCACTCACTTTTATTTACTGTATTAAACCTAAAGTATTTTAAAAACAGAGAAGAAAGGCTTCTTCAGCAGCAGAACGGATTTCAAAACACAAACTTGGATTAAGTCATGGTTTAAAAATCACTCAATGGCTTCTCTGTATTTAATAATATGAAACTCCTCATCCTGCCGGAAAGACCCGGCCTGGCCTCTGCAGTCTTCTCCACAACCTCCCTTCCAGTCCCCTGCCTTGGCCACACAGGACACATCACCCACGCCCCCGGCTCACACAGTCTTCCCTTAGAAGATGCTCACTGTCCTCTGTGAGCACCTCTGGCCCCCGCCATCCCATCCCTGAAGCCTCCCCTTCCCACGGAGGCCTGGTTTGTATGTCAGCGCCTTATTCACCTTTCTTAACACTTGCCCTCAGCACAGTTTCTGTCATATAGTAAGTGTTTACACAGTGGAGTAAATATTTAAATATTTGCTGAATGAATGAGTGTGTACCCACCAGGAGTTAATTCAAAGTCTAAGAGATCAACTGATACTTTTAATTTTATGAGGTGTAAAACAAACAAACAAACAAAAAAAAAACCCAAGGTGACTAGGTAAAGGGTCGTATTGTTTCTTTCACACCAAACTCACTCTGTGAGGGATATGCATCAGTCAGCTGTTTCAGGCTATGTTCACTCCCACATATGAACATGCTCACCTGCTCTGCAGGAGTCTTCTTTACCTTTCAGCTTTCCTTTTTCTCAACTACATGAAAAAAACACAAAGATTACACAGTACCTTTGCAAAAAGTCTACAGCTTGTTTTATAAAACAAAGTTACGTGCGGAGAAGTCTCAGTCCATGAGGTTTCCCTCTGGCCTGGACCAAATACATTCTGTATATGCTGGCAGAGTTTAAAATGACAGGAATTGTATTAATCACAAGGTGCTGAATTTTCACATTAATACCTGTTAAATGCCAAGCACTGCACTAAAACTGATGCAATCACTACGGCAGCCAGTTCGCCTCCAACAAGCACCACGTAGCATTTACAGTGAGCCAGGCGTGGTTTTCTGCATTTTAGGAACGTTCAATCCTCTACGAAGGAGACACCACCACCATCCTGACCCGTCGCAGATGTCACAGGTAACAGGGACATCAAATAGCTTGCTAGAACTCACCCGGCAGTTACACAGGAGACAAGGACGCTGACTGCAGCATCAGCGTTGTGGAGACACAAGTCAACACTGTCTCACCAAAGGTGCCTGACATCATACCCTTAAGGGCCATACCTTTGAGAAGTCTCCACCTTTTCAGGGAAGTGGAGCTGTGAACACACACACACACACACACACACACACACAC